>ML438881.1:39965-93457 GCA_005239525.1 Nicotiana knightiana
CCACGCCCCCCCCCCGCCCCACCACCCCACTCGCAATACGACTAATTTCTTCGTTTGGCACCGAACACTTACGTATATTTGTCCACCCTTATTTCTCACTTCTACTATTATAATAAATTCCCTAACTGACCTTTTCTCCTCTATCTTTTTGTTTTATTTTTCCTTTTCTTTTAATAAGAGAAAATGAAAAAGTAATTATTAAACCTGCTAATTTTGTTAGCAAAGTTCAAAGTTGTAGGATTTGTTGTTGCAGCACAGCGTCTAAGGTTCTAATTCAACGAACTTGTCCTCTTCTATCTCCTCTCCATTATTTACGGATCTAATTCATAGAAATTTAGAAAAAAGTACCTATATTATAGTTATCCACGTAAGAAACAATTAGATATGATATATGTTAAATATTGAATTGTCAAGATCTATCATTTTTTCAGTGAGTCGACTGGTTCTTTGCTAATATTAGTTCAAACATCTAATGAAAATAAAAAAAGAGGATCTCAATCTGTTATATGAATAAAAATTTATGGTAGACACTTATTCACGTGGGTGTTTGTACCACTAGATACATGATATGTGTTTCAGTGTATTTGCATACGCATTTTCACTAAATTATGGTTAATTATCAGTATATATTTTAACTCATTGAATCACTTAATTGCGCTAAGTTAATATGGTCTGATGTAAACACCCGTATAAATTATTATAAAATTTACTTTTTTAGTCCCGTAATAATAGAAGGTTAAGATCCATTATCACTATTTCCGGTGTTTGTTCCTCTTTTGAAAATTTCCATAAGCAAGTAATTCATCTTTCATGTACCTAATAAGTATTCATGTTCTGAAATTAATTAACGGCCTTACTTGTGCATGTTGTCTTTTTCCAGCCATTTAAAACATTTTTTCTTTTTTAAGTTGCAAAAATCTTATCTTGACAACTCTTTGGGTTATCCATTAACCATGGTTAGCTGAACCAAAGGTTGAACCGTGTGACAAGGCACTATAAATTCAGCGTCTCACTTGCCCAAAACAACACATCTTTCCATTTGTTGCTTTTCATCTTTGTTCACTTCAAATACAGTGTATGGTCGAACTCTTTCGTTTCGACCCTTTTGCTTAAAGTTTCTTTCTTTAAATTCAGCTTTTCTCATCGCCATCTTCCTCTCTGATTCTGGTAATTACCTCTCCTTTTCATCTCTGTTTTCTTTTCAGCATATTATCAAACATCTTAATTCCTCCATAAACATCCATGATTTATGAACGTGAGTTTCCAAAATTAGCGTAGTAGTTATATATTAGTGGAGGAAATGCAAAGGGAACAATGCATAGATAGGCAAAAACTATTAATTTTTTTGCATATAATAAGATCACACACGTTCTGATGATAATCGCTTTAGTAAAATTGGGACATGCCCTAGAAATTTTCAATTGATGGTATTTTTTTTCTTTCTTTGTTGTGATTATATTTGTAGGATAAAGATGGCATCAAACGGAAATGGAGAATTTAGTTTCGACAGTAAAAGGAGAAGTGGGCTGCCGAAGATCCAGACACAGAAGACGGACGATGACAACGTGGTTTGCCACGACGACAGTGCTACGCCGGTGAAAGCGCAGACATTGGAGGAGTTGCATTCTCTTCAGAAGAAGAAATCAGCGCCCACTACTCCCATTAAGTCCCCCCATGCCTTTGGCGTTGCCGTTTCTGAAGAAGAACGCCAGAAACAGCAGCTCCAATCCATTAGGTAATCATATGTTTTAGAATTGATATTTAATTGCCATTGTCTTACTCGTACAACGTCGTTTTAGGGTGAAAATATAGGATCTTTCTTTGTCGTATTTATCCATTTCGAAATTAATGTCTAGCTGAAATAAGGAAAGAAATCTAGTGTCTATGATATCGGACATTGGCCCACATAATATTATCTCAATTTAAGAGAAAGTTACAGCTCAATTGCTTGCTGTAGGTATTTTTATCATGTACGCTACTGTCTCGAGTCGCTGCACCCATATATGTTGCCAAAAAGAAAAGATTAATTTAGGAGGGTTTTTAGTCATTATGATTTATAATATAAACTCGTCGAACTTTTTCTTTTTTCAATTACTTACGATGTTTATCACAAACCAAAAATAACCGAGAAAAAAAAGAAGAAATTTTCTTAAAAAGGTTAAAGTTGTGATCTAGTGGTAACGTATCCCCACTACAAGTGTAAAATTACTATTCCACCAAAAAAGTTCACTTTCCTATTATTTACCTGTCTATCTTAAACGTAAAAATTATAATGAGAAAAAAAATTAAAATTTAGGGAGTATGACGACATTTCCTTCTCTTTGCTTCTTCTAAAGTTTTTGTTTTTTCACTATCTAAAAACAGTGCGTCATTGGCATCATTGACACGAGAGACTGGTCCAAAGGTGGTTAAAGGAGACCCGGCAAGGCAAGCGGAAACGCCGAAGGTGGCACAGTCACATGCAACTCACCACCACCACGCGCCTACCCTTAACATTAGCGACAGTGCCCTCAAGTTCACTCACATTCTCTACAATCTCTCTCCTGCTGGTAAATTTTTTTTTTATCATCTCTTGACTCTTTCAATCTTTGACTCTAATAATAGTAGTGCCTACCCATCCTCCCTTTTATTTTTCTAGTAAGTCACTAATTTAATTGAACTCTTGTGCCATTTTCAAATTTAATTTAGGTACGTTATCAAATTAATTGATTATTTTATAAAGTCTTAATGTACTAAACCGTACAAATCATTTCTTACTCCGATGATTTTACTACTTTGGTTAAATATTGTAAAGTGAAAATGAATGGAAAAAAAGGGCTATTGTATGGTTAACCGCTCAAATATTATTTAAAGAATGAAGTTCACTTTTTATTGTCTTTCATTTTGTAGAGCTGTATGAGCAAGCAATAAAGTATGAGAAGGGGTCATTTATCACGTCGAGTGGTGCATTGGCCACACTTTCGGGAGCCAAAACGGGCCGTTCCCCTAGAGACAAGCGTGTTGTTAGAGACGAAACTACTGAGAAAGACCTTTGGTGGGGAAAGTAAGTCCCCTCTTTTTTACTCTCTCTCGCTATATATATAAATATATATGTCATTACACGTGTATATATGCATATATAAATCCTAGATCCGTATATCCGTTAAGATATGATATTAATTTATAAAATTAGTATTTTTAGTTTGTAATGTCGCTTTCTAATGTTTATTGATTTTCTTTAACAGGGGCTCACCCAATATCGAAATGGACGAGCAGACTTTCTTAATCAACAGAGAAAGAGCTGTTGATTACCTGTGCTCATTGGAGAAGGTATTTAATTACTTGATTTTCTTAAAAACAATATTTTTATTTCTTTCATAATCAATTTTAACATGCGCACACATATATATACAATGAAAGAAATAAAAATATTGTTTTAAGAATGTCAACGATATACTGAAAATTATGCTTCTGCCTTGCTTATTGCTATCCCATCATCATCTACATCACCGCTTTTATTTGCCTAAAAGAATAAGTATTAGTACCTAATTAAAAATAGAGTCGCTCAATTAATAATTTAATTAATTCCTGAACTTGAGGAGATATATAGTACTCGGTCCATAATCATTCTTCGATAATCTATAAGCGTGCCTTATTTATCATATTTAAATAAATAAAAATACTACTACAATCAGATCTCTCTATAACAACATTTCTCTATGAAAAACAAGCTTTTTCGGAACCAATTTTTATGTTATGTTAGAATATATGTTCTCTATAATAGCACTTCGTTATAACATCCAAAAGTATTCGGAACAAACGAGGCTGTTATAGAGAAGTTTGACTGTACTAGTATGTATGGAGCAAACGCCTTATTTCACATAAATAAAATACTACTACCTGTATGGAGCAAACTATTTTCAGTCCTTTTTGTGTCGTGGTATATGAAGTGGCTACAGTAGTAGCTTTCACAAATTTTATGTTGCATTGTCTTATTCAGTCCTTATTTCCTGGTTGCTTCTTACAGCAATTGATGTCAATTGTTCTTAATTCCATTAAAGATAGAGCATGGCCACAGGACATTAGGCACTTGTGGTTATGGTGCAACATAATCTTCTATCTTCTTTTAGGAATTGAGTATACTCAATAATTGAACTATCTTTCCACCCTTTTAATGAATATGTACCCATACTTTCTTGATTTTTGGGTCCCAATATGGAGGAAATATCTGCCCATTCATATCCAAATAACTTTTTTAAGGAATCCGAACATGGAGATCATAGTTCTTTTGTTGACTTCAGAAGTTTAGGTCTTAGAAAACTTACCAGTAAAATACAAACGAGAAGCTTCAATCATTTTAAAATGATGAAAATACAATGTTTTCTGACTATTCGCTAGTTACTAGGCTGTCAAAATGTTAAACAATTTGGGTCTCATTTCAGGTGTACGTGAATGATCAGTTCCTCAACTGGGATCCGAACAATCGTATCAAAGTTAGAATTGTATCTGCCAGAGCCTATCACTCCTTGTTCATGCACAACATGTAAGAAACTGTTCATGATCCTTTTTCAAACCTCTGTTTTTACATTCTTATGTGTTTTACAGCTCATCAGATAAGTATTTTCTGCTTCACAATTTTACTGTATTTAGATTTTACAACCAGTAAAGAGCTAGCCATAGTTAATAAAAGGAATACAAAAGATGTAAATTAAAACATGTTAGTGAGTGTAATGGAATAACGGGGTCGGTGACAGGTGTATCCGACCCACTGCTGAAGAGCTGGAGGAATTTGGTACTCCGGACTTCACAATATACAATGCTGGTCAATTCCCATGTAACCGTTACACCCACTATATGACTTCCTCCACTAGCATAGACGTCAATCTTGCTAGGAAGGAAATGGTCATCCTTGGCACACAGTATGCTGGGGAAATGAAGAAAGGTCTTTTCAGCCTAATGCACTATCTTATGCCTAAGCGCCAAATTCTCTCTCTACACTCTGGCTGCAATATGGGAAAAGGAGGAGATGTTGCCCTCTTCTTTGGATTATCAGGTATAGTATATTAAAGGGATTGGTCGGAGCAGCAATGATTCGTCCCCTCTAATTAACCTTACGTATCTTGCAGCAAACTTTGCCAAGGTTTTGTTTTTGAGACTCATGTTTCTCTTTCTGCACTCTCTTGTTCATCTTATTAGGAACTGGAAAGACAACACTATCTACTGACCACAATCGATACCTGATTGGAGATGACGAACACTGCTGGAGTGATCATGGTGTCTCAAACATCGAGGGAGGTTGCTATGCCAAATGCATAGACCTTTCAAGGGAGAAGGAGCCTGATATCTGGAACGCCATCAAGTTTGGCACTGGTATATTTTCTGATTCCCTCGTGATTGATGGTCTTGACATTATTTACTGTCAAGTTACCCAAATTGATATGCTTGTTCTCTATACAGTGCTGGAAAATGTAGTTTTCGAAGAACATACTCGAGAAGTGGATTATGCAGACAAATCTGTAACAGGTAATAACTTTTGCTGAATTGAATAGAGATTTTTCATCTCGTAGTCTTGAATCACTTATTGATTTTGCTTCATCGCTATTATGGAATGGTTTGATTACAGAGAACACCAGGGCAGCATATCCAATTGAATACATTCCAAATGCTAAAATACCATGTGTTGGTCCTCATCCGAAGAACGTCATTCTTCTTGCATGTGATGCATTTGGCGTGCTCCCGCCAGTCAGCAAATTGAACTTGGCGCAGACAATGTACCACTTTATCAGTGGATACACAGCTTTGGTAATATAAACATTAAATCTGACATGCCTCACAAATTACTATCAAGATATACAGATGTATTAACTATTGCTTTGACAATATATTTCACAGGTGGCAGGAACCGAGGATGGTATTAAGGAGCCCACAGCAACATTTTCAGCATGTTTTGGTGCAGCATTTATTATGCTTCATCCAACAAAATATGCAGCTATGTTGGCTGAGAAAATGAAGAAACATGGAGCTACAGGATGGCTTGTGAACACCGGCTGGTCAGGTGGAAGGTAAAGATAATACTAAGATTACTCGCCATAATATTTAATGCATTCGGATTATATAGGTAACAAATCTCTTTTTTTATGACCAGCTATGGATCAGGTCGCCGTATTAAGTTAGCATACACAAGGAAGATCATCGATGCTATCCACTCCGGGGCCCTTTTGAATGCAAATTACAAGAAGACTGAGGTATTTGGACTGGAGATTCCAACTGAACTCGAGGGTGTACCTTCCGAGATTCTTGATCCTATGAACACTGTAAGTAAATAGCATACACCTCAGCTTCGTCTAATTGCTATATTCTGCAAATAACTTTGTGCTAAAATGTATAATCTCGTATGTTGCTACAGTGGCCTGACAAGAAGGCTCACAAGGATACCCTGTTGAAGCTGGGAGGTCTCTTTAGGAAGAATTTTGAGGTGTTCACAAACTACAAGATTGGAACTGATAACAACCTGACTGAGGAGATCCTGGCCGCCGGTCCAAATTTCTAAATGAAGTATTTACCTGAGTGATGGGGTTGGAGAAAATATGATCTAATATCAAAGAAAAAAATAAGATAGCCAGAAAACATATGTAAATTATTTCTGTGCTAGATTTTACTTGTAACTGGCCAAGAAGGAGGTTTCACATCCATGAGTCGTTGTCCTTTTTTTTCGTTTCTTTGGAGTTGTTTTGTTTTCTGGTGAGGTTGAGAACTTGAGGTGGAGGTCATATTTGTTACACTTGATTCACTTGTGCTGTAATTTCTTCAGTCAATAACAAAAGCTTCATATCCATCTGTTTCTCCTTAATTTCATGTCCGAACAATCTGTTGGCTTATTAAGCTTTAATATAGCTACATTAAAAGAGGGTGGATGGGAAATGGAGGGAAAATAAAATATTTGAGTTTCTCTTCTTGACAAAGAGACATTGTCCCATATTAGAAGAGGAAAAGGTTTTTGATGGGTATATAAACAATTGCTCTTCTTCTAGCTCTTAAAGAGTTGAGAAGAAACCAAGCCTCGTGCCGTCATCGCTCGGCTTCGGCTTCAAAACGATTGATTAATTAATTTTTTGGACCAAATTTATTTGTTAATAGTAAATATTAACATAAATGTTATTAAAATATTAAATCTAACGGAATATTAAAAGTTTTTCAGTTATCCGTTTTCCATTTTTCGATTTTGTAACTGAAAATTAACCTCCCTCTTGAATTCTCGATTTATTGTTGCGTAAATAGCCATTTATGTTATGACATTTATGCTATGACCGTTTTTACATAAACAACTATTTTGAAGAGTTGCACCTCTTCAGTTTTGAGCTCAACATTGACTATAAATACAAGTCCATTCTCTCAGATATTCCATACGAATTTCTTAGTTCTCATCCTTTCTTCTGCATTGTTTTAACTTCAAAGAAAACAAAAGTAAATGTGATTTGCTACCAAACTTTGTGTTCGCTGAAACACTGAGGTTTGAAGTACCACTACACCAGTGTGTAATTCGTTCTATCCTGAGAGGAAATAATTCATAACCTTGGGTACTAGGAGGGGATTCAATTCCTTAAGGAAACACTGTGAATTCAGTGGGCTCTGATTAACTTTTGTTTCGTTTATATTTCTGTTTATATGTTATTTTATCTTCTCCAGAATTATTTTACAAATAAAGTTTACTAACACAATCTTAGGATAGCAATTCAAAGAGGAACTGGAACGTTAAGTAAGAAAAGGAAGAGAGAATATCATTTTCCGTTGTTCCATCTAAGAACAAAAAGGAGAGAGCAAAATTTTCGTTTTGTTTTGCTTTTGGTGTTCCATAAAAGGAAATATTTGTGATACGAGAATTTGCATTATTATCAAACGAACTGACGCAAGTCACGGCCCTCAACTTGTTAACAGTCTCGTATTGCCAAAGTCTGTTCATTTCAGACATGTTAATGCTCTGCATTGGAGCTACAAACATAGAAATCCGACATGTCTATTACATACATCATTTGCTTTACCGTCTAACTTTTGGTCCTTGACATGAGCCTGAATTTCATTTGAAGGTTTAACTAAGGCACATTTGTTACTACAAAGTGGGCAAAGGGAAGCTTAATTATAGATCAAGTGCTGAAAAACTGAAAAAGTAACAAACAAACAAACATGTTTTGAAGTTTGTCCAAGCTATTAAAGCAGCCACATACTGTCTAGTACAATTGCTTATCAGCTCGGCATAAGTAATTGTGGAATTGTAAACTGTTGAGTCCGTCTGTGTTAGTCCCGTCTCCTTCACAATGAGCCCAAATACTTATCAGCTAAAAATCAGCAGAGTATCATTCTGAGAGAGCTTTTGTGTATCTGTATGTCCGATAAGAACCTCCTCATCTTCTCTTGTATGTTTTTGAACAATAATGACATCCTTCTCGGGTCTTAATTTCAGCCCGTGATATCAGACTGTAGACATTACGATCAAACTTGTGAGGCTGCTGCGCGACATGTTCTTTACCAGCTTGAATATTTTATAGAGTTAACGAGTGTGCTTCAACATAAGGAATCTGTTCAGCATAAGTTGTGTCAATTTTTTGTACGTAAATGATGAATTCTTATTTCTTGCTTACTCTATTCTTCTAAAATTTTCTGCAGCTGTTCTCTCACGGGATGAACCGTCTTGAAACATTTCCAGTTTGATTCTATAGACAAGACAAGAGGCCGAGTGCCCGAGTTGTCTAGACGAGGAAGTGATGCTGTATAGAGCCATGGACAACACACGTTAATAATCTTTTCCTTAACGTATTTTATCTTAAGTAGTTACATTTGACGCTAGAATGCATATTAAGTTTGACTGGAATGGATACTGCATCTCAATTACTATTTCATTTCCTTTATGTGGTAAGTACGTGACGAATACAAGACATGGCTTATGCTTGCTCTCAACAAACCAAAATTATTCTTCCCAACCCTCACTGGTCTAGGCATAGCGATCTGACAGAGCTCAGCTGTGCCACAACTAGCCAGTCATTTGCCTTTATCAGATCAGATGCATATATTATCTACATGAAGGAACAGATCAAACTGCTGACAAGCGGTTTGTTGCCATGGGATGCTACTGGTGCAAAGTCGACAAATTTCAAAGATGGGAGAAAATGAAATAATATCCAAACAACAATAGCCAATGCTGTATAAGACATCTGCATGAGACTATTGAAAGAATGTAACCAGAGGATAAGGCTTCAAACCAGTAAGAGAGATATTATAAGCACCCTGAGGCTTATTAACATTGAAAATACAGATAAACTTCAATCTGACACATTGGTCCCAAGGTAGACACAATTTTTTCTTTTAAAAAAAGGTAAGCGTCCAATGTAGATTGATTGCCTCTAGCGTTTGAGAGAATCTAGGTACAAGATATTCCCATATTGTTGGATTTCATTTTCCAAAAGCATCCCAACTCTTACACAACTGGTCATCTTAAGTCATATGTACGACATACAAGGCAAGCAATAGGTACTTGGTAGTAACTAGTATCAAGAATTATACTATTATAGGTCTCCCGCAGCCTTCAAGGAGCTTCAGTGCCTCAAATTTGAAGCAGCCTCTGACACCACTGGATCTGGGAAGACTATTAGTGCTATACAAACACCATGTCATGGTCCAAGGACAACATAAAAAGGAAATGCAAGGAAAGCAAAAAGTAATTGCATAGAATCACATAGAGCCATCAGTTTGCCCAATTTTGGAAGGTTGGGATAGGAAAACAGATGCAAATAGCAAATATCTGAAGGAGGATTATATCCATAACAAGGTGCCACAAAAAAAGGGGATGCACACCACTAATCCAAAAAATTTGAGAATAAAGTGCACATTAAAGAACTAAGCAAATAGGACAGTTGTATCTAAAACTTTAGGTTTCACAAAGCTTGTAAAACATGAGAATTTTGCCTCCTTAGAATGATTCATGAAGCAACAGGAAGGAAACCACTGGTCCAAATAAGTTTAAAGGAAATAAATCACACATTCAAAGACTAGGTAAATATGAAAGATGAATCTAAAAGTTCAGGTTTCACAAGGCTTGAATAACAAGAAAATTTGCCTCCTCAATATGATTCATGAAGAAACAAGAAGGGCACAACTAGACGAAATAAATTTGAGGGCATAAAGCACACGCTCAAAGAACTCAGCACATTTGACAGTTGCATCTCAAGATTCCAGCTTCACAAGGCTTGAATAACTAGAAATCTTGACTCCTCAATATAATTCATGAAAAAACAGGAAGGGCACCAATAGTCCTAATAAATTAGAGGGCATAAAGCACAATTCAATAACTCAGCATTTATGACAGTTCTGCATATAAGTTCAGGTTCCGCAAGGCTCAAATAGAAATTTTGCCTCCTCAATGTGATTCATAAATAACAGGAAGGACATCACTAATCCAAATAAATTGAGGCATAATGCAGATGTTCAACGAACTCAGCAAATAACAGTAGGCATCTCAAAGTTCCTGTTTCACAAGGTTCTAATTTTTCAAAAGCAAAAGTTTCTAATGACATGACATTTTGCGTGCCCAATATCATTCATGTAAAGAAGGAACAGAACCACTAGTCCAAACAAATTGAGGGCATAAAGCACATGAAACTTTGACTCCCCAACATTATTCATTTATGATGGATTTGAGGGGGAAAGGTACAATTTCAAAGATGTCCATAAAGTTTACAGTTGTATCTTGGGATTACGTTTCATCAATACTTAAAATTCATCTCCTTGTCAAGATTCACTGGATGAGGCCACATCATCTTTGTGTTTAATCATGCCAGAATCAACAAGAATTGGAATCTCCGCTGCAAGCCATGGTGCAAGACCTAAACAGAGCGCATGCGCTATGCCAAATCTGGGGCTGAATGAATACCAAAGTCAGTTTTAAGTCACTCTTTCATTTCCCATAAAGTGAAAATAAAGTAACACAATTTTGAAGCAAAGATTGTAGCTTTATCTACTCAGGGAAACATAAAGCATCTTAGAGAAATTATATCATTCAGTCCATATTCTCCTAAGTTCTCACTTAGTAATGAACTTGATCCTACAAGCAGACCAAGTTAAACGATCAACTACACCACTCGTACGCTATATGAATCCTCTACATCTATTAAGCTCTACCTAGGAGTCCAAAATATATATATAATATATATATATATATATATATGTGTGTGTGTGTGTGTGTGTGCGTGTGTGCGCGTGTGTATATTGGTTGTTTATCTACCGCAGCGTTCTCTTTTATTAAGGCACGTTGCTAGATTGAATGCATAACAAGTGCAGTCCCCGAAATTGGGAAGCATTGGAAACCAGAATGGACCATCCAAAAAAACAAAAGGGAAACAAATTGAATGTTGTCGTCTACCATATTGAAGATTCGAACACAATGCAAGCCGGTCCATACAGTACGGTTCTTAAAAGAAAGAGTGGAGTGCAGGTGAACTAACAGAACCCGAAACACCCAAGGACCCTCCCTCCCTCCATCCCTCCCAACAATTATGAATTATCAAAAATTCACAGAAATCCAACCTCAATCCAAATCAAAGAGAAGAATAATTACCAATTCTTCGCCCATAGCGGCTTGAAATGCACCGTCAAGCATATTTTCCCTCCTCTATACATCTACACAAATAAAAAAATAACAATAATAATCAATCATACATATCAATTAAACTACACCCCAAATCCAAACTAATTTGAGTCAGCTATAAAAATGTTATCTATCTATTCCACTCTATTCACACAAAATTTCATTTCAATACCGCTAAGCAATTCGTTTTAAAGATAATTAGGGTTTTCGACCATCCTAAATTCATCTCTAAATGAAAATATAATCAGAAGACACAGAAAAAAGAGGCAACCTTTTCAGTTTTTCCATCGAGTTCAGGCAATTCGAGTTCAGGAGCAGTGGCAGGATAAGTAACAGGGATATCGAACTGGAGATCAAACTCGTACTTGAGAAGGTTATGCACGTACCAACACTTACCCTTCCAACGAGTACCTTCATGATTAGCTGCAGATATACGGAACCAATCGTTGTCTTTGGATTTGTTCATTGATGTATAGGCGATTAGGGCCTTGTACTCTTCCTTTAAACGGCTTGTCCATGCCGCGCCGTCGCGTGGACCGGCCTTGGTGGTCAACAACGGGATCTGCGTAAGGGTTGATTTCGTATTCGGATCCCAACCCTCCATTTCGTAATTTGCCGGAGAATTTTGATGACAATCGTAGATGCTTTGTTCTTGCTCTGTGTCTGATGAATACAGAAGTTAACTGCCCAAGTGTGAATAGCTTTCACAGCTGCGTGTCTTTCTGTTAGATTCGGATTCGGACCCACCCAATCCGAACCTTGGATTTTAGGTTGAAGAACTGACCAAAATACTCTTTAAATTAAATATATATATGATAATATTAGTATAATAGTATAGTACTAGTATTTATGAATATGTGTTGCACGTTAATAATGACACGTGGTGATTTAAAATTTTATTTATATGAAGGAATAATAAAATTTAATTAATGAGAGAAATTTTACATGTAATATTACAACAATAATCTAAATGCCGAAAAATATAAGTCCATTAGTATAATACATGAATTTAAAATAAAAGGACATCATCAAAACTTACACAAATGATCAATTTTGTCATGTTAGTTGGATAATTATGTATTATAGTTTAAAAGGATTTAATGTGATGATATCTTAACAAACACTTCTTTGTGGATAATATTTTTGTGTGTATGTTTCCTCCTAATGCTTTGGTTGCTCTACCTTAACCAGAACTCTAGTTGTCGATCTTAATACCCCTCTTGAAAGTGCAACATACAGTTGTTCATACAAGAAAATATATTGCGGCGAAAATACAGTCCAATATTTAGGATGTTTTTCCTTCTGCTTTATATATTATATTTGCAAAACATAAACATACTAAAAATTACTTTTACACAAATTTAAAAGGATATTCCTTAGTTTCGGAAGACGAAAGTTGAATTCAGGTATAAGAATATACTTAGAAGAACATTGATCAATATCATAATTTTTGCATGTATGACGTTATTGTCAAAACTTCTATATATCATACGTATGCAATTACATAAGCTGTTCGGCGTATCTAAGTTTTTCGATAGCATGACGGGCATAGTTTTCTTCAAAATCAACCTATATACAATGGAAGATCAATTTTAACTTAGTCTATTATATATACGGTAACACTAATATATGTAAGAAATAATAAACTTGACATAAAAGATATATGGTAGAAGGCCATTTGGTATTAAAGTATTATTTTTGGTAATAATTTTCAGTTGAGTCAAGCATTTTGATTTTACTATGAAATTTTGCATTCAACATTTTATTTAGTTGATCAACATATTCATTTCTGTTAGCTAAGATATCTTTTTAATTCTATCATGCGATTTGATCTAATTGTGTTTTAATCTAATGATATGAATATTTCTCTTATTAAGTGCACTACTATTACTATTGGGAATGATAACCAAGTGTTCAGGAAGAACCAAATCATCTTTTATTGGATACACTTCTTCGTTTCCAACACGAAGCAAGAAGACATTGAATACTAGATCTGTTCTTACTTTATATTTTTTGTCAGTTGAATCTTTTTCAATTGAGGCCAGAAGTATAATTTTGGTAAGCCAGCTTTTGCAGTCTCTGCTTTTGTCGATTTTGGAACTACTGGTTGTACTTGACATAAATCACCTCTCACACTATTAATTTTTTACCAAACGTTTCATTAATATCCAATATATCTCTAGAACTACGGGCAATTATTTCGATCATTTGACACTTAGCCATAAGTGCTTCATCCCATATTATCAATTTTGCTTTCCTTATAAATTTAGCATCATTACTCTGCTTTGATATATTTGTGATAGTTATTTAAGTTGTTTGAAGAGGTGTATCAATAAAGTCGTTGTGGTACACCACTTGCTAATATTGCTAACAGTGCCATGCCTCTTGATGATATTTACAAGTAATGTATGACATAAAAAAATTATTTCGATTCTGCCAGAAACAGCTACAAAGAATAATCTCGTTATAACAGAGCTGACTCTTTATAATATAATCTCGAAAGTTTGTTCTTGTTTAGAACTTAGCTTTGATTGTGCTTCCTCAGACACTTGTATAGAATTTTGATTCTTAATAATATTTAACCTTTTTACTTTGTGTTCTAACACTCTTTTTATGGAATAAATTTATGTACCCTAAGATTTTTTTAAAACTAAATAAGAATTTTTAACGACCCGACCAATCGTTTTGAGTATTTCCATCCCGTTCAGCTATTTGAAGTCTTGAGTAGTATCATTTTATGTATTGTGACTTGTGTGAATCGCCGGTTATGGTTTTTAGGTTAATCGAAATTGATTTGGAAGAATGATTCTCAACTAGAAAGCTTTAAATTGGAAGAGTTGACCAAGTTTGACTTTTAGTATTTGACCTCGGATTGGAGTTTTGATGGTTTTGTGAACTCTGTTGGGTGATTTTGGACTTAGGAGCGTGTCCGGATTGTGATTTGGAGGTCCGTAATTGATTTTGACTTGAAATGACGAAAGTTAAAATTTTGGAAAGTTAAACCGGGAGTGGACTTTTTGATATCGGGTTCAGATTCTGGTTCCGAAAGTTGGAGCAGGTCCGCAATGTTAAATTTGATTTGTGTGCGATATTTGAGGTCAATCGAACGTGATTTGATAGGTTTCGGTATCGGTTGTGGAAGTTTGAAGTTCCAAAGTTCATTGATTTCGAATTGAGGTGTGATTCGTCGTTTCGATGTTGTTATGTGTGTTTTGAGGCCTCGAGTAGGTCCGTATGTTATGAGACTTGTTAGTATATTTGGACGGGGTCCCGAGGGCCTCGAGCGTGTTTCAGATTGATTTCAGATCATTTTCCTTCTTGTTGTTATTGTTGGTTGCTGCGGGTGCTGGTGCGACCACACCTGCGGCTGGTTTGCGCAGGTGCGATGATCGCAGAAGTGAAAAAGGAGTCGCAGGAGCGAAGATACTATTGGGAGCAGGAGTTCGCATAAGCGGAGATTGCTTCACATCTGCAAAGGCGCAAAATCTGGTGAGTTGAGCGTAGAAGCAATGTTTGGACACGCACATGCGTGTGCGCGATGCGGGCATTTTACCGCAGGTGCAAAGGCAGGCCTCCAGTGCTTCTCCGCAGAAGCGTGATTTTGGTCGCAAAAGCGACGCCGCAGAAGTGGTTAATGTGTCGCAGATGCGAAAGTGCTGGGCAGAATGATAAATATAACGGTTCGCGATTTTGGCTTCATTTTAACATTTCCAAGCTCGGATTGAGATGATTTTTGGAGAAAATGTCACCATATGAATTGGGGTAAGTGTTATCTACTCGATTGTGGTTATATTTCATGAATACATCTTCATTTTTAGAAATTGGTTGATGAATTTAAAGAGGAAATTGGGGGTTTTGGCCTAAAGTTTCATAATGTGAATTTTTGATTTTTGAACATCGAATTGGAGTCGGATTTGAGTGAAACTAGTATGGTTGAACTCGTAATTGAATGAGTTTTCGGATTTTGTGAGTTTTGTCGAGTTCCGAGGCGTGGGCCCGGGCGTGCCTTTTGGCCAGTTTTGGGTTTTGATTAAGGATTCGATCTTTATCCTTTGGAATTGTTTCCTTGGACTTAATTTGATATATTTGAATTGCTTTTGGCTAGTTTTGAGCCGTTCAGAGCTCGGTACGCGCGAGATGGCATTTTTGGAGCATCTCCTGGCTTGCTCAGTATTGGATTTGGTTTGTTCGAGGCAAGTAACACTTCTAAACTTAGTGCTGAGGGTATGAAATCCCGAAATACGTGTTATGTGATTGATATTGAGGTGGCGAACATGCTAGGTGACCGGCGTGTGGACGTGCACCATGTGAATTGGGACTCTGTTGTTTCCATGGCACTGTATAATGATTTTACTTTGATGATATCTGTGTTTTCACCATGTGATAAAGTAATTGAGCTGTCAATCATGCTAAGTATCATGTTTAGGCTTTATGCCGATATTGATAGGAGGGTGTAGAGGTCGAGGATTAAGGTAGAAGGTTAGTAGGTAGTTTATAGTTGTTCACCGATAGTCTTAGTAGCATGCATGTCCCTTCATATTCTTAGATTTTTATTACGTTATGTGATTTTGTTCGCCTCAGGTATTGTATTTCCTGTTGCTATTATTTGGTACTACTTATCCTTTATCTTTCCCTTTTTCTTTTCTCTTCCATATTTCTTCCTTCCTTGCTTTCCTCTTCTTCTTTTTGCCCTTCTTGAGCTGAGGGTCTATTGGAAATAGCCTCTCTACCTGCATTAGGTAGGGGTAAGGTCTGCGTACAAAACTACCCTCCCCAGACCTCACCTGTTGGGATCAAACTGGGTTAGTTGTTGTTGTTGTTACTATTATTGGGACCTATAGTGGTCGTTTCTTGTTGTCATTTCACTAATTTTAATGATATTTTGTACTCAGTCCTATTCATGCATTCATATCATATCTCCTCAGTTGTTATTTATTGATACATCATATCATTATTATCGGGCTAGTGTCATGAAATTGTCAGCCCGTGAGTGAGACTGGAGAGATTGATGACTGAGTGAGGCCGAGAGCCAGATTATGAGTGACAGTTATGGGATTGGGCCGCACGTGCATCGGTTATACTGATTTTATGATATCACTTGGGCTGTAGGAGTCCCTCCAGAGTCTGCACACTCACCCAGTAAGCGCGATTGTTTATATTGAGGGATGGATCTTCCCTGGACATGGATCTTGTCCGAAGCATTTATATACCTGAGATGGATCTTCCCCACGGGCTGGATTTTCCCTACTCAGTATTGAGTGACTGTTGGTCAGTTGATGTATATATTCTGGGATGGATATTCCCTTGGCGGATTGGCCATATATAATACTGAGTGATTGATCATGATGAGTGGAAAGTATGAGGAAGTGAGATTGAGTATTCTGAGTGTGAGTACATGAGTTCATCTCTGAAATACATGGCATTGACATGCACACAAGAAATACATGCATAGAGATGCATTTTTCCTCATGATGTACGGTATCACGTCATTCATGACTTTTCACACATATTGATATGTGGGCATAGAGAGGTATTTTACACTTGCTATCTGGGAAGAAAATGAAACATCTTATTCATTGTGGAAAGGATTTTTGGAAAAATTACAGTTTTTAAACTATCTCATATTTTTCACCGATTTCGATAAAGGATTTGGGTTTTCACGAATATATTTGAAAAGCGGAACTATTTTCGGGAATTATGAATAAATTGGGCATTTTAAATTTCGAGTTACTTCTTTTATTACTTGCCTTGCATTGTTATGAACTGCTTTTGGTTATTGGTGTTGGACCCGACCTATGTTCCATCTCGTCACTGCTTTCAACCTAAGGTTAGGTCTGTTACTTATTGAGTACATGGGGTCGGTTGTATTCATGCTTCACTTCTGCACCTTGCGTGCAGATGTTGACTACTGACGTTGTTGTGGTAGACGGGAGCTGGAATTGAAGATGTACATGCGTTTCGGTTGTAGCTGCCTCTTGTTCATGGTAGCCTTAGATCTATAAAACTCTGTATATGTACTTTTCAAACAAATGATGTATTTACTTCATTTCAGTTTTGTAAACTCTATTCTTAGAAGCGCATGATTTGTACTAACAGTCCTTGGGAAATTTATAAGATTCAGATAATTCCTTTTGTTTAATTGTCCAATTAATATTATTGGAATTGGATAGTTATTAGTTGACTTACCTAGCGGGTTGGGTTAGGTGCCATCACGACTACTGGATTTGTGGTCGTGACAAGTTGGTATTAGAGCTCTAGGTTCATAGGTTCTACAAGTCATGAGCAAGTGTCTAGTAGAGTCTTGCGGATCGGTATGATGATGTTCATATCTATCTTCGAGAGGCTACATGACATTTAGGATATATTTCCCATCTTTCTTTCCTTATTGTGTGACATTGATTCAGCTTGAAGCGTAACTCTTGAAATTCCTTTCACGCATTCGTATGTGCATGTGAGCGCTCAGTATCAGTTGTGCATCGACGGCTTGCGAATTTTGTGGATGAGGCGCGAGATGTGATTTTGATGTGTTGATGATAGGATAGTCTGGAGGACTTGAGGCCAGGTTTTGATTGTAGCTTGAAAACAGAGATTTTGATTGTGTGAGCACATGCTTTTGGGACTTAAATATTCGGTAGTGTCCCTAATAGTGGAACTTGTGATTGGATGACTATGTGTTGAGTTTGATGTGACAGCGAGACGTGTTCAGATTGTTCGAATGTGACGAGAAGAGTTTACTTGAGATGTAGAAAGGACTATTGGGTGTTTGATTTTCGTCTTGATGCGACGTATGGTTCCGAGTTATGAGTGTAATGAAGGATCTTTCATGTTGCTTAATGCCGGAATGAATTAGGTTCTCGTGAGTTATTGTTGAGATCAGACTCATGAAGTTTAAGCGATTGCATAGTAATTGTGGTTGTGAAAGGGTATGTAGAGATGTCAGATTGAGGCTAAGCAGGTGGATTACCTTCTGCGGGGTGTCCCGAGGTTGTGTGATCCCTATGTTATTTTTTAGAGTTCCATTTTGCCAGTGAATTATATGTGTTGCAATTTGAGTTTCGATCGCTTATGGGAGTTTGTTTGGCTGTTACTGGGTGAATGCGAGATTTGCAGATGATTTGAGGTACTATGTGGGTCGTGTGTGTGAGCTTATGAAGGATTCAGTTAAATTTCCCTACGGTATTGTGGCAGTAATAAAGTATGGGCATTTTGAGTTATTATGTGTTTTGATTTATGGATTTAAGCCAAGTGGGGGAGAGTCTGCTATGGACGAGTTGATTGCACGATTATGTATTGTATTGTTTTCGGTTCGAGGTATACTTGTGAATCAGTTATGACTTGTAGAGGTTGAGATCGAGGATGATTCGAGTAAAGGAATTTTTGGATACAGGTTGTATTACACTCTATAGTTATATGGAAATGATAAAATAATTTAGTGGTTATTCGTGAAGGATGTAGTATGCATGGAGTAGGAATTTGCTCGGTTGCTTAGGAGTGTGGGTTACTTCCTTGGGTGTTGGTGTGCTAATGGGGCACAGGTCGTTCGGTCTGTCTAGTCGGTTTAATTGAGGTTTGAACAGAGTGGAAGGCCCCCGAGAGGGTTCTAATGGGTTCAAGATTTATATGTATCAATTGAGAATTTTTCAGGATTTGTATATGGCTAGAAACCGAGATTTACATTAGATGGTGTCGAGACTCCCGGTATTTCTATATCCTTATGGATTCTACATTTCAGTATCAGGAAAGGGGAAGGAAGCGACTTTAGATTCACGGAAGGTCCCTTCAGAGTGGGTATCTCAGTTGTGGTACTTTTGGGGTGCTTATGAGGGAATTCAGTAGCTTATGAGCCTTAGGGCGGTGTGGTTCTATGCTAGAGGTCGTGGGGCACGTTTGGTTAAGGATCATAGAGTTCTAGCAAGGAGAAGTATCAATTTGAAGGCAATTCAAGAATAACTTGGAGAATTAGGACAGCTTGATAGTAGGTTGGATCAGCACAAGTAATGGATATAATCGGTCCTTTGGGTGCTTATGATGTCGTGGGTTTCTACAAGTGCTTTGTGGTAATGCTCTTCGGTTTTGGCAACTTGCGTGGCTTGGTTAAATTAGAGAGATTTTGTTCTGATGGTTTGATTATGTGCAAATGGTTTCGAAGAGTTCTAGATGGTTACTACCACGGTTCGAGGTGTATATTTCCTACCGGTGCGTGGAACATGTTGTGTATTGTGATTTTCTCCTAGATGAGATCAAACAGAAGGTTTCTGACTGATCCAGGGTGTATTCTTCTTGGGACTCAAGGCTGAATTTGAGATTTTTGTACTTTTCATATAATGGCATAATAGGTATGGTGTTCTATATAGGATTAATATTGCATGTGCAAGGTCACGATTCGGTTTTGTAAGGAAGGTCCTGAATTCTTAGGTAGCATAGACGATTTCAGATGACTAGGTGAATAATATTACTATTTGGTATTTCTTGATGAAAGTGTACATTTTAGAAGAGGCATTGTGTTTTGATTTTTGGATACTTCATTGGTATTGCGGCACTCTCCTGGTTAATCGACTATTGATATTCAAATTTTTCTATGCTGCACGGAAGAATTATAGAAGTATTCCTCATGGGATGATCGTGTACGAGAGATGTGTTAGACATTCGGGCAGTGGAGTTGGGTTCAGATATGGTGATTCGTGTGTTCTATGGATTTGGAGACTGGGATTTTTCAGGAGCATATTGTTTCATGGTTGTGGACTATGAAGTTGTGGTCGAAGCTAGCCAGATGATAGTATGTGTTATGATTTAGTCATTGTGGACTTTCAGAGGGTTATTTTTTTTTGTGGGTGACCAGAGTTGATTTGGGGGTCCATTGGTAGGCCCAATTAAGATGTGTATCCTGCACTGAGTCGGATCAGTTGGCTCCATATTGCTATTGTTGAGAGATGTGCCATTCAATCGTTGTTGAGCTTATTCGTGTTCTGAAATGATTTATGTGTTACTCCTCTATGCTACGAGGAGTTGTGATTTGTTGGTTATATGCACACATTATGCGGTTCTATTGTGGTCTTATAGCGTAATTTCAGCGAGATGAGTAATTAGGTATTGCATGATTGATGGCGTATAGGTTATGTTCTTTCGGGTTTGGTGTGGCATTGTGTCATTTGCTTCTCCGTGGTTATGGTAATGCACTTTGAGTACTTGATGTCGAATTGCGCGTGGTTATATTTTGAACAGGGTGGCTTGAGGTATATAATATGGACCGGTGTTTGGATGGGGTCACATATTGCAGCGGGGTTATGTTGAGATACAATCCTTTGTATTAGATTCGCGTGTCTTGGTTCTACTAGGTATGATGGGTTCGTGGAATTTCGGTTGTGAGGGTACTTGTTGAACTTGCATGATGGTTCTCTCGTTTGAGTCATTTTCCATGTCTGAGTACATTTGAATTATTACGTATGGGTGCATAGATTGCATGGTTTGTGGCTCTGGATAGTATTGGTGTTGCCTGTCAATAGGGTAGTTGGTATTTGATAAGATGAAATCGTCGGATCTAGGATGTGTGCTATCAGATTTGATTGTGGTATATTTGGAAGGATAATATTGGAAGTCGGATTAGAAATTTCTATGGTCCTTATCGAAGGAGAGGGAGCTCCATGACTTGTTGATTTGATGAATGGTTATGATTTTCAGCGTGTTCTTTCATTATCGGCAGTGTTCGAAGGTTCTAGAACGAGGTTTTGTTTGATATGAGGTTTATTACCAGTATTGGGTTGTTTTGAGCAGCTACTGTGATTAGAAATCATTGCTACGAGTATCTGAGTTATGTGATATATCACGCGATTGCATCTTGGGTTGTGGTTTCAGCTTGGTACAACTTGTTCCAACTTATACAGTGTGTAGGTTGCGAGATTCAGATCTTGTAAGAAATTCTAGGTGTTGGAAATTGGATTATTAGGTTACGGGCTAAGGTTGAAGTGATGATCTTCAGTTATACTTTGTGTCAGGCCTATATAGAATAGGGTGACGTGACCCTGGGTATGTGCATGGTAAGGTTACACGGTGGCTTGGTGGTTTTTGGAACAACTCTTGGCACGTTCGAGGACGAACGTATGTTTAATTGGGGGAGGATGTAACGACTGCCAATCGTTTTGAGAATTTCCATCCCATTCAGCTATTTGAAGTCTTGAGTAGCATCGTTTTATGTATTGTGACTTGTGTGAATTGTCGGTTTTGGTTTTCAGGTTAATCGAAATTGATTTGGAAGAATGATTCTCAACTACAAAGCTTTAAATTGGAAGAGTTGACCAAGTTTGACTTTTAGTAATTGACCTCGGATTGGAGTTTTGATGGTTCTGTTAGCTCTGTTGGGTGATTTTGGACTTAGAAGCGTGTCCGAATTCTGATTTGGAGGTGCGTAGTTGATTTTGGCTTGAAATGCCGAAAGTTAAAATTTTGGAAAGTTAAACCGGGAGTGGACTTTGTTGATACCCAAATTTTCCCTATATTATTTTTAAAATGCATATATACCTTCAAAATAATGCATGAGCATTAATTAATATTTTTTCATAATTTTCTGCAATTTTAAAAGGGTTTTTAATTAATTTATTCCATTATTTTATTGTCCAAATAATTATTAATTGCATCACAAATGATTTTATGATAATTTTATTGCTTACGTTTTATCATTTATATTTATATTAAGCTTTAATTACTTTATGCATAAATATATTTGTAGGTTATAATTACAATGACTTTGCAATAATAGCCCATGTATGTATAATTACTTTATTTTACACGAAAATGACCTTTTATATTTTTATAATACTAAGTAATTATTTTAAATTATTTTCATGCATAAATAGCATTTTTTCATCATTTATCAACTATTTTTATAAATTATTTTATTAAATTAAGTGGGTATTTAAAACATAGCCCTTCTTCAATTAAATTTTCGGACCTACCCAATAGCCCAATAGCCTACCCAGCCCAATTATCCTATCCCAATTACCCCAATACCCAATACCCAAACCTAATTACCCTACTCGTCCATAACCTGACCCAACCTACATCTAATCATGGCCGTTAATCTCAAAAGATTAACAACCCAGAACCAACCTTCCATTTTTAATTAGCCAAACGAACCCAAAACCCTACTCATTTTACAAAATCCGCCGCCCTTGAAACCCTTTCCCTCCTCTCTTCTCTCTCTCTCACCCTCCTCCTAACCCTAGCTCGCCGTCGTGAAAACCCCTTCGATTCATGGTTTATTTATTCAATCCTAGACCTTATCCGACCTCCTACCTCTACTGATGTTTTGATTTTCATGCTGCTTGAGGGAATCTCAAAGGGATTCGAACATACTTGGTTCAAATCCCTCGTTTTCTCGATGAATCCGTCCGTGTTGACTCCTATGTCTGTGAGTACTAATATCTTCGTGTTTATGGCTTCAAATCTCTAGTTCAAACTAGATTTTTCTCACCTCTACTTAGGTTTTACTATTTCTAGCTAAATCCGTTCAGATCTCTTTAGATCTGAAGCGGTTTGAGTTTGTTTGTTGCTTTTCCTTTAAGATTCTACTATATTTTCCTATTATTGTCAACCGATTTTCGTTTTTCCCTAAGAGCTAGGGTTTCAATTTTTAAGAAGTTTCTGCAAAAAAATGTTTTAAAACGTTTAAGTGTTTAACTATGATTTTCTTCCTTTACCTTTTCAACTAGTTTCGCTTGAGTTTCATCTCTATGTCTTTATGCTCTAAGGTTTCATCTTTTTAAGTTTTTGCAAAATGTTTGATAATGTTTAAGTGTTAACTCTGGATTTCTTCCTTTACTTTTTCGACTGAGTTTCATCTCTATGTCTTTACACCTTAGGGTTTTTGATTATTTGACTATGGGTTATAATGTTTTGCCCGTTTACTGTGGTTCTGTCAATTAAATTGATTAACTTATTTACTTGGTTAATTAGGGTTCGAAAATTGTGCTTTCCTTTTAAAACTGATATCTCTCTGATAAGATTTTACCAATTCTTTCCTTATATGTGATTCGTATCTGGTACTACTTTCCTTAATTATATTGCTGGCTTGATTTATAGGTTTTGATTGTTTTGACCGGCCTGTAAATGATCTCTGGATTTACTACTTGCCTTATTTAGCCTCAATCTTTTCTACAGATTCAGAGTTCTAACCAAAATCAGTAGGCAAACCAGTAAGTCTCAGTACCCGTTTTAATGAACTGCTGTCTTATATTATATTTACGCCCATCTAGATATCCTGCCTATAGGGTCTTAAACTAATAAAAGTTGTCTGAATTGCGTGCACTTGCTGTTTACTTGTGGAGGTTAACATGAGCCCCTATTTGCTTTTATATGACGGTCCTATCTGAATTTTTGTTTGTCACTTAGCTTTCTCATTTTTAAGCATCACATGTCAGTCTAGAACTACCTTAAATAGAGTTCCTAAACACCTCCAGGACCATAGGTAAGGGACGGTACTACACACTTAAGGCACGAGTTAGAAGCTATTAGAACGCTTAGATAATAACTGAAAGATAGTTAATTGGGTAGTAAAGGAGATGATGACTTGTGCGCTAATACTATGTGTAGCACCCCAACTTGGGAAAAGTTACCAAGTATTGCGTGGAAATGATCCTATAGGCTAAGAAAATTAGGACCCCTTTAATTCCTGCTTTAAAATAACAGTTGTCTAAATTGCTC
The DNA here is from genome assembly GCA_005239525.1 of Nicotiana knightiana. Classification (NCBI taxonomy): domain Eukaryota; kingdom Viridiplantae; phylum Streptophyta; class Magnoliopsida; order Solanales; family Solanaceae; genus Nicotiana; species Nicotiana knightiana. Next base: position 64,276 of record ML438881.1, read on the forward strand.
TATTTTCCTTTAATGACTAATTCGCTTAATTAAGTTTGGCCGGGACCCACTGTTGTGGACATCGAGGGGTGCCTAACACCTTCCCCTCAAGGTAGTTTCGATCCCTTACCCGATCTCTGGTAATGTAAAGTAGTTTTATGACTTATTTGCTTTAAATTCACATAAAGTGGGCGCGACAACATGGTGACTCTGCTGGGGATAATTAGGCTCTTACCATAACGAACTTGCTTTTTGTGAATTAGTCTTTAAGCATGCTTTATTCTGTTAATACGTGCGCACTGTTTCCCTTTCCCACTTTATGTGAATTTAATTGATTATTCTCAAGCATTTATGATTTCTCTTTATTAAGGAAACTGACTTGTCTCTTTGTTTTCTTTCTTAAACGACTTTTCAATTTTTAAATACCACATTTATCATTTTTTTAAAAATGTGAAAATACGTGACAACGTGCTATTTACTGTTGCATAAATCATGCTCAACATCATATTCCACTCGTGCGTAATCAATACCTTAGCAACGCTTGATGAGTGTTGCGCTCTTCCTACATATCACCCCTTTAAATTCGGAAAGGCTTATGCGGTAAAACTAGTCGATCAACGATGCAGTCGACGGTTCTGTATCTTTTCCCCTCGAGCTGTCCACTTGAGGGTACCAGTCTAGACCTCTATAGAAACCTTACTCTGATTAATTGTACATGCATCATGATCAAACCTAGCCAGGGTTAATATGTTGTCCACATAATAACCCTTTAAGAAAAGCCTTGTCCAAAAGTCCATCGGGGTTTCCATAATCCCAACGGACGCAACCACGATCTGTGCATTAATTTGGAGAAATAAGTGCCAATATACTAATCACTGATGTATAAATAGTCGAATCTGGAGGGGGAAATGGTCTAACCTTATTTGTTTTGGAGAAAATGAGGCACGAAGTCCCCAGGTTCGACATGGACCGTAACATACCACCATTGTTGCTAGATTGGTGGGAAGATCTTTCATCAAGTGACAAAAATCATGTGAAAAAGGTCCTGAGAAATTTGCCTTCCTTATTGGAAATCCAACCGAATAATGTGTTGATTGAAGCCGCCACAACTTTCTGGGAGAGTGAAAGATCCGTGTTTCTCTTTGGAAACATAGAAATGACCTCTCTCTTGGAAGAAATAGGGGGATTCTCTGGACTGCCTTGGGACAGTCCGGTTTATTGGTGCCAGAAAATCGTACCGCTAGTTTTTTTTTGAAAATGATGGGTCTAAAAAAGAACGGCGATTTGGAGTGCCTGAAGAAATCCTAGATACCCTTTGACTATCTCTATGAGCGATATGGTCATAGAAAATCCTATCGTATCTACCATAATGAATTCTCTATCACTTCCTTGGGTTGTATTCACCGTAGGGTTTTTTGTGTTCATCGTTTGCTTCCTGGGTATGATAGTGTTTTGGATGAAAGGAGACATAATTCATACCAGACTGGCCATGGTAACAAAAACCCTAATGGAGGGGATCGAGGGCAAACATATACCATTGTCCCTATGATCATAGCAAACATATATCGGGCCTTGGATCGCTGCCAAAAGGGATTCAAACACTTCGAGGGTTGTAATCTACTGCTATAGGTTTGGTTGTTAGAGCATCTCCAGAGAGGTCAATACCGTCAAGAGTTTCTGCGAAGGTCGTGGAATGATCATATAGCTTTCCATCACCCTAATAGAATGACCTATATCCCAGACAGGTTTGCTCAACCAGAGAGTGCTATAGAATGGGTGTAGTTTTTTGACAATTTGACTGAAGATCAGGTTCAATGGATGTTCGAATGGTTCCCTACTGACGAGTTCATCGTCAAGTCTAGGGACGTTTCGCACTTAGTGTTGCTCGGGTTAAGGGGAATATACCTTTATGTTCCCATCAGGGTATTGAGACAAGCAGGAAGGAAGCAAGTCATACCGTGAATCATTAAAATGAGTCATTATAAGGCAGATTTCAGGATGACAACCTCCCATACAAATGTGAAACTCAGCATATATGGCACCTAAAGATTATTGTGGAAAAGGACACCATCGATCCAGACCGATATCACACAGGGAACATGTAATTTTACCCATCATGGTTGGAGTGCATAGCAGGAATATTCGAGCCAGGGGTCGGTTGAGGAAACAGAGTCATAGATGAAGCTGCCGAAGCACAGGTGAAGTATAACAGACTGTGCAAATGGGTTCGCGAGTCCGAGGCCGAGCATCTGGAACAACACAAGACTGATATGGAATTAGTCAATGGATGGAAAGAAACGGCTACTAGATCAAATGAAAGGTTAGAATATCTGTAGCAGGGTCTGATGGAATTGGAAGGGAAGATGAGGAAAAGAGTCATAGACTGCCAGAATGCTGAAGGTATCGAAGGAGCACATCTAGAAATGGCATACGTGCTGCTAGACATGCGCGATCTGGGGAACCTAATCGATGGAGTCAAGGGAGCCAGGCCTGGAGAAGGTCCTTCTAGGACCAAGTAGATTAGGTTTATTCGTTTTTGGTTTTCAAATGTAACTAGGCCAAGTGCCATTAGTGACTTATCTTATTTAGTATCGTTTTAGATTCATCTATTTTACATTAATGAAATGAGGAAATTATTGGCACTGAAGTTATCCAAATCAATTTGTCGCTAGACCTACCTTGGGTACAATGAGGCTCCCAAATTAGGACGCGAATTTACATTCCCGCACTATGTGTTTAAATATGGCAAATACTCTTTTTGGAACCCTTACTGACTTGGTTAACTTTTTCTTTTATTTCCTTTTTAATTATTCCCATTCCCTAAGGTTGGTTCACACATACTGGCATCATCAGCATATCACACCAGATCCAGAGGCCCTCCTCCTCCTCCTCCTCTAAGTGCAGCCAAAGGCAAATGGAAAGCTAAGATGGGTAATATAAGTGGCGACAACACTGCACATGCTAAGAATGTGGAAACTTTTGATGGTCGGAGTATTCCGACACCAAACGACTTGGTTTTGCGGCTTGAAAAGAAAATATTTTAACTACAAGGTGAGCTTGAGCAGGTCCGTAACTTGGCGAAGCTCTCCCTTACACTAAACGTCCCAGATATCAACCATCCAAATACCCAAAAACCGGCACCTGCACCTGACCAACGCCCACAGAATCCTCCCGTACCCCATCAATATACAACCCCTCGTCAAAATCCTTTACCCATACCTACACCTCCTTAACATCAGCATCTCCCGACTCAATATCCGCAAACCACTTACCACACTCCTCAGAATACCCCACAACCTATCCCCGATCCACAAAATTCAACCAATGATCACCACTATACCCAAATTCATGGCCTTCACCAAAACAACCCCATATATGTGGAAACCTTACCCCACTCCACTCAACCAATCTCATATACACCAGAATCTGCCGAGAAGGACCTGCTCATTGAGAACATGGCAGAGGAGCTCAAGAAACTCACAAGCCGTGTTCAGGGTGTTGAAGGAAGCAAACAAATCGAAGGTCTGAATTATGAGGATTTGTGCATTCAGCCAGATGTGGAACTGCCGGAGGGTTACAAACCTCCCAAGTTCGAAATGTTTGATGGAACAGGTGACTCAAGGTTCACTTGAAAACTTACTATGACAAGCTCGTAGGGGTTGGAAAGGACGAAAGGATTCACATGAAGCTATTCATGCGAAGCCTCACCGGAGATGCCCTATCATGGCACATAAGCCAGAATCCAAGAAATGGGCTAATTGGGTGAGCATGGTGTTAGATTTCATGGACAGATTCAGATTCAACACAGAGAATGCACCTGATGTTTTCTATATCCAGAACCTCAAGAAGAAACCAACTGAGACTTTTCGTGAATATGCTACTCGGTGGAGGTCAGAAGCAGCAAAGGTCAGACCGACACTAGATGAGGAACAAATGAACAAGTTCTTTGTCAAGGATTAGGATCCGCAATATTACAAAAGTTTAATGGTAATAGAGAATCACAAGTTCTCCGATATCATCAAGCTAGGAGAAAGGATCGAGGAGGGTATTAAAAGTGGAATAGTGACAAATTTCGAGGCACTGCAAGCCACGAATAAAGCACTACAATCAGGTGGCATATCAAGGAAGAAAGAAGTGGGAACAGTAATGGTTGCCTAAGGCCCAAAAACTCCATTTGTATACCAAACACCTCCACCCACATACCAACCATCACCTCCCAGATATTCCCAACCTGCTACCGTCTACCATACCTATAATTCCCAACCATCCTACTATCAGTCACCTCCAACTCATCCAAACTACCAAAAATCCAGGCCTAATTTTGACCGCAAACCACCCAAACAGTACACCGCCATTGCTGAACCCATCGAACAGTTGTACAGAAGGTTGAAAGCTGCTGGTTATGTCACCCCTATTCGCGCTGTGGCAATGGAGAATTCATATCAATGGGTCAATCCAAACAAGACCTTTGCGTAGCATTCCAGTATGAAGGGACACACTATTGACGAGTGCCGCACCTTGAAAGACAAGATCCAAACACTGATCGATAATAATGTCATACAGGCAAAGGAAACTGCACCTAATGTCCGCAACAATCCCCTCCCAGATTATAGGGGCGAAGAGGTCAATGTAATAGAAACTGATGAAGAGTGGGATCTCGAGGGGTCAATCAGGCTTATTCGGGAAGGTAATGATCCTAAGAAGCCTACAATCACGCTCAATCCCATTGTGGTACAGGTACAGCCGCTAGTTGAAGTTGGTGTAGCCGCATCAGCTCCCTTTGAGGTAGAAGTGACCCCACCTGCAACAATACCCTCTCCATTTAAGGTGGGGGTGGCCACACCTTTCACTGTGATGGTGGCAACCACACCTCCCTTCAGTTCTAGTGTTGTACCTTGGGATTATGTGGCCGAGGCTAGAAGAAAAGGAAGGTCGAAGATGGAAGAATCCGGTGCTTCACAAGGAATGACTAGAACAGGAAGAGTTTATACACCTGAACATTTGGAAGAAGCCAGTAAGCAAGCTTCCAGTAAACTGCCCGTTATTGAGACTGGTCCAAATGACCTCTGGAGGAAGGTACAGGCAAGGGAGTACTCTGTCATCGATCATCTGAACAAGACCCCCGCCCAAATATCTATCCTATCGTTGTTGCAAAATTCTGAGGCACACATGAATGCTCTGATGAAGGTAATGAATGAAGCATATGTGCCAAACAACATCACTAGCAGAGAAATTGCCAATATGGTGGGGCAAGTTCTAGAAAGCCACAAGATCACTTTCCATGAGGATGAGCTGCCACCTGAATGGTTAAGTCACAACATGGAACTGCACATCACGGTACAATGCGAAGATAAGTTTATCGCCAGAGTTTTGATAGATGGAGGATCTAGCCTCAACATTTGCCCGTTGACAACTCTGAAGAGGTTGGGCAAGGGTTTACACGAGATATGAGCAGGTATTATGAATGTGAAAGCGTTCGACGGTTCTCAAAGGGCTATAATTGGAGAAATTAATCTCTACCTGCAGATGGGTCCCACCCGGTTTGATGTTGAGTTTCATGTGATGGACATATTCGCCTCCTACAATTTGCTGTTGGGATGACCTTGTATACATGCCGCTGGGGCTGTAACATCTACTTTGCACCAGGCCGTGAAATTTGAGTGGGATCATCAAGAAGTAATCATCTATGGAGATGGGAGTAACCCCATTTACACCAGTCAGACTGTCCCGGTGGTTGAAAACAGAAGGAGGTTAGGTGGAGAAACTTACCACCGCATCGAGCGTGTTAATGCAATCGAAAAGGATAAGTGTTGGAGTAGCAAAATAGAGAGCATATTGGAATGGAAAGGGTACGAACCTGGCGTAGGGCTTGGTAAAAACCTTCAGGATATATCCAAGCCAATACACCTGAAACGCCATGATACCACCTTTGGGATGGGGTATCAATACACCTGGAAGGAATACGATGATTGGTCACCACCGTGGCGTGCTCCATACTACCCCCTTGAACAGCCCGTACCGCACTTAAGTCAGACTTTCCATCAGGCCGATGTCATATGGGGATCAAAGAAAGAAGAAGCATTGGCAGACCATCTTGATGAAAATCCTATGGGAGGAGAATACGAATCCCTGAAAACGTATTTTCCTGATGAAAAGGTATTATTCGTAGGAGAAGACATTGCTGAAACCTACGATGGTTGGAGAATGTTCTTCGACGGGGTGGCAAACTTCAAAGGAGTCGACATTGGAGCCGTCTTGGTATCAGAAACTGGTCAACATTATCCAGTGTCTGAAAAACTCAAATTCCCCTGCACTAACAATATGGTGGAATATGAAGCTTGCATATTATGGCTCAACATGGCTATTGATATGAACATTCAGGAACTGCTAGTGATCGGCAATTCAGATCTGCTGGTGCACCAAGTACAAGGAGAATGGGCTACCAAGAATTCCAAGATATTGCCATGCCTGTATCATGTGCAAGAAATGAAGAAGAGGTTCACAAAAATATAGATTCGGCATGTCCCCAGGATTTAGAACGAGTTTGCTGACGCATTGGCTACTTTGTCATCAATGATACAACATCCAGACAAGAACTTCATCGATCCCTTTCCAGTAAGGATCCCTAATCAGCCGACATATTGTGCTCATGTTGAAGAAGAAATAGACAGAAATCCCTGGTTCCACGACATCAAAGAATATTTGACAAAAGGAGAACACCCAAAGCATGCCAACCATACTCAGAAACGTACCCTTCGGAGATTGTCCAATCACTTATTCCAAAGTGGAGGAACCTTATACAGGAGAACTCCCGATCTGGGATTGTTAAGGTGTGTTGATGCAAAAGAGGCTTCTAAATTGCTCGAGGAGACACATGCCGCAACTTGCGGTCCACACATGAATGGCTTTGTCTTGGACAAGAAGATACTCAGGGCCGGTTGCTTTTGGATGACCATGGAGACAGATTGCATCCGGTATGTTCAGAAATGCTACTAATGTCAGATACATTCGGACATGATAAAAGTGCCTCCAAACGAGCTTAATGCAACGAGCTCACCTTGGCCCTTTGCTGCTTGGGGGATGGACGTCATCGGTCCAATTGAGCCTGCCGTCTCAAACGGGCACCGGTTCATTCTGTTGGCCATCAACTACTTCACTAAATGGGTTGAAGTTGCATCTTACAAACCTGTGACCAAGAAGGTCGTTGCAGATTTTGTCCGCGACCAAATCGTTTGTCGATTTGGAGTTCTAGAGTCCATCATCACCGACAATGCCTCCAATCTCAACAGTGACCTAATGAAGGTCATGTGTGAAACTTTCAAATTCAAACACAAGAATTCTACAACATACATGCCTCAAATGAATGGATCCGTGGAAGCTTCCAACAAAGACATCAAGAAAATACTAAGGAAAATGGTAGAGAATATCAAACAATGGCACGAGAAGCTACCATTCGCCTTACTGGGATACCGTACCACAGTCCGCACATCAACCGGGGCAACTCCCTGTCTGCTAGTTTATGGTACTGAAGCTGTCATTCCCACCGAAGTGGAAATTCCTTCTTTGAGTATCATACAAGAAGCCGAACTCAGCGATGCAGAATGGATGAGGAACCACTATGAGCAATTATCCTTCATAGACGTAAAGAGGATGAATGCAGTGTGCCACGACTAGCTTTATCAGAATAGAATGTCCAGAGCCTTCAACAAAAGAGTCAAGCCAAGACATTTCACAACGGGGCAGCTGGTGCAGAAAAAGATCTTTCCACATCAAGACGAAGCCAAAGGGAGATTCTCTCCCAACTGGCAAGGTCCTTACATGGTTCACAGAGTATTAACATGAGGAGCACTCATAATCGTAGAGATGGACGGAGAAATCTGGCCAAAGCATATCAATTCAGATGCAGTCAAAAGATACTATGTGTAACCATTTTATGCTTCTTCATATAATGTAATCGAACTATGCTCTACCTGATTCCCGTTTAAGAGGGGATACGTAGGAAGCCCTGTGGGTTCGGTCACAATTCAATAAAATTTCCATTTTCCCCATAATCAGAAACTGAGGCAGAATTTTGAGGAGAGGACCCTCAAAATTTTGAAGCAAGTTCAGCCAACCGCAACATATGGAGTAGTCAGAAAAGTCATCTAGTTAACTGGGGAAGAATTTTGAGGACCCTCAAAATTCTACGGCAGAGGAAGTCGCAATGTCTCTAATTATGTCACAGCTAATGGTTCATATAACTAATTTCTAAAATATATACTACTATGTCTTTTGAAAATTATGCACGCATACTTTTGGAAAAGAAACTTTGCTTTAGAAAATGCTACCCTAATAGCTTGAACGGGATCTTCAGACAGAGCGAAGCAATCGAGCAAGCAAAGGAACGAACCAACCTTCCCCCACAAAACTCATGAATTTTTTTTTGGATGCAAGACTATATCATCATGACAAATACCATTGCAACAACACAATAACTATGCACGAAACACATTGTCAGCTAAGAATAATTCGCTCTTACTCTTCTCTTTGCATGAGACTAAGCTCTGTCTCCACCTTGCATAAGGCTAAGCACTGCCTTCTCTTTGCATGAGACTAAGCCTTGTCTCAATCCTGCACGAGGCTAAGCCTCACCTCTCTATTTGCATAAAGCTAAGCATTGCCTTCTCCTTGCATGAGACTAAGCTCTGTCTCCACCTTGCATAAGGCTAAGCACTGCCTTCTCTTTGCATGAGACTAAGCCTTGTCTCAATCCTGCACGAGGCTAAGCCTCACCTCTCTATTTGCATAAAGCTAAGCATTGCCTTCTCCTTGCATGAGACTAAGCTCTGTCTCCACCTTGCATAAGGCTAAGCACTGCCTTATCTTTGCATGAGACTAAGCCTTGTCTCATCCTGCATGAGGCTAAACCCTGCCTCTCTATTTGCATAAGGCTAAGCATTGCCTTCTCTTTGCATGTTTTCTGAGAGCCCGAGAGATTGGAGAGGTTGATGACTGGGTAAGACCGAGGGCCTGATTGTGAGGATATTTTTGGGATCGGGCTGAACACCGCAACATGTTTAATTGATTTATTCTATGATTGGCTTGATATAGTGCTTGGGATGAAGGAGCCCCCCGGAGTCTGTACACACCCCAGTGAGCGCAGGTACCTACTGACTGTGAGTGCCGAGTGACGAGCGATTGAAAGGAATGAGTGACTGTGAGGTTGGAGTGAATGAGAGGGCTGAGTGACTGTTGCTCTGAGAGGGTGCATTTGATTTCATTATCGTTTGTACTTTGCTGATGTATATCACTGTTTTGAAATTTCCGAGAGATATTACATCCTGTTTTACTTGAACTTGACATGTATAAACTTAATTGACTTAAATTGTCGGACTTGAAAGCATGCCTATTTTTCGATGTTGAGACTACTGGAATTGAACTATAAATGTGCAACTCGTCACTATCTTCAGCTCTTTATTTAGTCTTTTTACTTACTAAGTTGGTTGTACTCACATTACATCCTGTACTTCATGTGCAGATCCAGGTGTTTTCGGACACGGTGGATGTTGATTTCTTCACACAATTGATCTTATGGGAGATTCCGGCGTTCGCAGACCTTGTTTCTCCTTCCCTATCTTTCCTTTTATTGTATTTAGTTTGGGACTATCATAGACAGTGTATTCCAGACTTGTAATATTTAGATGCTCGTGTACTCTGTGACACGCTGATTTGGGAGTTTTTCCACGTTGTGTTTTGGATCTTTCTATCATGTTTATGAGAAGTTTCTATTTAAACTGCTTTAAATCCATTTTTGTTAAAAGCATTGGAGTTATTCGTGAATGTCGGCTTGTCTAGTACCACGATAGGCGCCATCTCGACAGGTTAGGATTTAGGTCGTGACAACCGTACTGAGTGACTGAGTGTGCTGATTATTGAGCGTGATGAGTGAGAGTGTGAGACAGTGAGATTGAGTACTCGGAGAGTGTGAGTACATGAGTTCATCACTGAGATGCAGTGCATTTGACATGCATACTTGAGATACAAGGATAGAGATTCATTTCCTCATGCTACCCAGTTTGGTGACATTCACGATTTCACTTGCATATTGACATGTAGGTATAAAGATGTACTTTCCTCATGTTATCTGAAAATGAAACATCTTATTTATTGTTGAAAGGTTTTTGGGAAAAATCACAGTTTTTAGACTTACTCATATTTTTGGTGATTTGATGAAAAGAATTGAATTTTACTAACATCTTTGAAAAACATGCCTATTTTCCCATAACTGTGAACGAGTTGAGCATCATACCTCTGAGTTATTTCTTGTACCACTTTTATTATGTTGTTATGAATTGTTGCTGGTTATTGGAGTTGGACTCTGACCCTTGTCCCAGCTCATCACTACTTTTAACCTAAGGTTAGGTTTGTATTGAGTACACGGGGTCGGTTGTACGCATACTACACTTCTGCACCTTGCATGCATATGTTGGATGTTGATGTTGTTGTGTATGGCGGGAGTTGGATTCGAAGACGTACCTGGGGTTCCAGTCATAACTGCCTCTTGATCTTGGTAGCTTTAGAATTTTAAATCTGTTCATGTATATTTCAAACAGATGATGTATTTATTTCATATCAGCTTTGTAAACTCTAAATCTTAGAAGCTCATGATTTGTACTGCTAGTCCTTGGGAAATGTACAAAGGTTCAGATATTCTTATCACTTATTTGTCTCATTAAATTTCATTGGAATTATTTTATTGTTAATTGACTTACATAGCAGGTTGGGTTAGGTTCCATCACAAGTATTTAGATTTTGGGTCGTGACATATGATTAATAACTAAAATTAACTGTGAAACTAAAATATTTAATAATTGATCACAAAAAGACAAGAGTTGAGAAATACCGAAATACCAATTGGAGAAATAAAGGTATTGACATGATATGTGCAAGATAGCTATTTGGGATCCAACACTAGTTCAATTCACTCTAAAGTTTTAATAATTCTCACGAATTCACTCGATGATTAGTTCAAACGTATAGTTAAGACTCATCTCTCGATTAAATCTTAACTCTACGAGGTGAACTAATATAAGAACTGTGAACATATGCAAGCATGTGTTAATATATTAGTCTTCAGGAAAACGTCTCTCGAATATTCTCCTAACTTGATTTAATCAATAATTTAACAAGATCTGTCTATTAGCTAAAAGAATCACTGAATTAAAACAAATAAGATAATCATCAAAATATTCCTCTTTCAATTAAATAAACCGGTGAATAAAGTTTCAATAATTTAAAACTCCATAAACGAATTCAGTCAAAGAACTAGAGTTAAAATTCACAAATATCAATTAAAATACCATATCCGTCAAACCCTAAGGGAAACTACTCCATAATCATGGAGAAAATCATCCCAACCAAAATGTTAATCATCCTAAATAGCATTAAGCTAGGAACTACTTGAACATTGTTTAAATCCAATCCCTGCGGAGACGATAATCATAATTATACTATCTTTGGCTAGCGAGCATCAATTTCGTGTTGTGTTTTGCGCTTGTCAAATTTTGACCATCATTGATTCAGATCTTAATATTAGTTCGTCTCTTATTTTGAATATTTAATCTTAATTATAATTTTATCCACCATAAATTTATTTTCTAAAGTAAAAAGATTGATATTACATTTCACTTTTAGATCCTTATGTTTATAGAATCATTGATAGTATTGACTTTTAGCAATCATTAATAGTATGGACATTTCTTAGTTGTTGTTTAGCAATCATTAAAAGTAATAGGATTACATGACTAAAGATGTTTACTTGTTCAATTTTATATGAATTAGATTGTCATGACCCAAACCGCAGGGCCGCGACAGGCACCCGGTACCTTACTCAACCGAGTACCAACATAATGTATCTTTCTTATCATACCATCATGTGTAAGTGGGCAGGAAGGACCGTCATGAGATAATCATAATAAAATATAAGGGAATGCTAGACATAGGACGAACCAACATGATATAGAAACTTATACATGTGACATACGAGCCTATATGACCTAAATGATTATTTGTACACTCAAAACATATGCCGACAAGGCCATACAAGTATCTATATACATGACATCTGTCTACAAACCTCTAAGAGTACAACCTGAATGTAATTATACTAATAGGATTCCTAAAGGTAACCATGTAGGATAACTAACGTGTAGTATTATGTCCTAAAACTAATAGGACTATAAGGCTAATATTTAGAATTTCAGTTATGTCCTTTTATTATGAGTTATTATACTTAATATTATAAGATTATTTTTATAAATCGATATTGTATTCATATTTTTATAATAATATAAATAATAAATATATGATCTATATGTACTAGATAGAAAATATAAATAATAAATTCAGTGAGCTATTTATATAAAGGTTGCAATAATAATCCCTACATTTGAAGAAAATAAGAGCACGTTTTGGGTTAGCTAATTGTAAATAGATGATAAACTTAAATTGTTAAACAAATATTTTGAGTGTTTTAAATAAATAAGTATGTATTTTGATAGAAGTGTTGAAACTTATAATAAGTATAACACTCCCTAAATTCAGATTAGGTGTGGATGTGCTAAATGAGTATTAATGTGGCATTTCAGACATGTAAAGTACTATCGTGATAAGTATGGGTGAAAATAGTTATTTTGGAATCAAGACGGAGAGGGGGGTGCATAAGATTCGATAAAATCGATTAAGTTTATGGAGTGTCTATCTTCCAGCCTGGTTTTGTGAAAATCTGTTATCGATTTGAACAAATGTAAAACATGAAAGTTATATCCCATTGAAATACCTTTCCAAAGATATATTGTTGATCCCGAATGCATATTAGTGAAAAAAATTGTTCGAGTTTTACTGGATAATGCGTAGTATGCGCGCCCAGAGGTCCCGTGCGCGGCAGCGCACTTGTGGCAGTGCCACTACCCTTGCTGTGTGTCTAGGTGCATAGTTAGGCCTTCATTTGCGTGGAAGCGCACCCAAAAAGTCATTTTAAAATCCCTACATCATACCTAAGGGTGTCAAACGGACCGGGTTGACCCGTTCCTAGACCGGTTGAAACCTGGATCGGCCTGGACCGGTACATAGGGGGCCAGGTGGGCTGGGTTACTGGGTTAGGGGGTTGGTCCATTCACATAAATTTATCCGGTTAATCGGACTGGTCAACCAAATTTCCTGTAGCACCGGTTAACCGGACCGGCCTGGACCGGTTTAACAGCTAGATTTAAATTTTTTTTTTTTTTTAAGGTTTTTGACACGATCCGAATTTCCCACCATCGGGACCGTGATGGCGCCTAACATTGAACCGGCTAGGAAAGCCAGCGTAAATGTTTATTTACCTTATTCATTTATTTTTAACAGATAACAGGTGATGTACAAATCAACGGAAATAAAAGTGCGGGAGAAAACAAAGTTTACAACTAAATTAAAAGCCATTACGAAAATCATAATACTAAACCTAGAATTTGGTGTCACAAGTTCACGGACTGTCTATGAATACTACATATAAAGGTCTGAACAAAATAAATACATCTGTCTAAAATAAAGAAGAACAGAGTGGAAATAAAGTAAGAGGGGACGCCAAGGCCTGCGGACGCCTGCAGGACTACCTAGGAATCTCCAAAAGGACTGAAGGCAGCCTCCTCATACTAAGGTCCGCAGGGTCCTATACCGGGATCTGCACAAAAGTGCAGAGTGTAGCATTAGTACAACTGAACCCATGTACTGAGTAAGTGTCGAGCCTAACCTCGGCGAAGTAGTGACGAGGCTAGGACACGACAACCAACTAAACCTGTGCAGTTTAATCATATACAGAGAAAATAATAACAACAAGAATTAAGCAGCTAAATACATGGAAAGGGGAACATACTGAGGGGAGGAAATATCAAATAATGGAAATAAGAAGTAAAACAACAAATTAGATATCAATTTAAACAGCAGAAATAACAGCACAAAAAATCAATTTAAACAGCAGAAATAACAACACAAAAACAAGTGCACGACATCACCCTTCGTGCTTTTACTCTCGTCCTCACCAAATAATAATAAAATGCACGGCATTACCCTTCGTGCTTTTACTCTCATCCTCACCAAATAACAAAATAAAATGCATGGCATCACCCTTCATGCTTTTACTCTCATCCTCACCAAATAATAAATAAAATGCATGGCATCACCCTTCGTGCTTTTACTCTCATCCTCACAACAAATCAATAGAAATGGCACGGCATCACCCTTCGTGCTTTTACTATCATCCTCACCCAAATAATAAATAAAATGCACAGCATCACACCTCGTGCTTGTCACGACCCAAAATCCATAAGGTCGTGATGGCGCCGGACATCAATGTCAGGCAAGCCAAAAAATTAATTAATTGAAATAACTTTTCGGTTTTAACTTTTATGAAAAAATTTATTTAAACTTTATTACATATTAACCAAATAAAATCTGTTAATTAAAATCAATGGTTTGAATACTACAGTTTAGCAAATATATCCCAACACATCCCAGAACTAGGTGTCACAAGTACATGAGCAATTTCTAAGAATTTATACAATCATTACAAAGCATGTCCGAAATACAAATTGGACAAGGAAATTTAAAATGAAAATAAATACAGTACGAGGGAGACTCTGTCAGCTGCGGATCGCCTATAGATGATGCAGCTCGCCTAAGTCTCCGAATCCTCCACATTTCTGTGAAAGTACCTGTGCAATAAAATGCACAACAAGTGTAGCATGAGTACAAAAATAACGTGTACTCAGTAAGTCGCCCGCCTAACCTCAGAGAGGTAGTGACGAGAGGTCAAATTAGACACTTACTAAAGGTCAATTTATAATATTTAAGTGTGACATTAAACATGATTATCATAGTCAATTTATTAAAATCAGGAATAAATATTTTCAACTCCGTTCACGTTTAATACTTTATATCTTCGTCATATTAATAACAATTAATCAACATGGGTGATTTAATCAAATAACAATTAATCGACTGGAAGGAACAACTTCTTCCAAAATCTTTTTAATAACTTTAAATCTCTTTCATTTAAATTGACAACTTAATATTTCAGGCCAGTAATCAGGCAAAAGTCATAGCAACTACGCAGTAAATATCATGCGCAAGCAATGCCGAGGGTCGAACAGCGCAGACCAATCAATAATAAACTGTGCACTGCCGAAGGGTCGAACAGCTCGAACCATAGATGCATCTATCTTCCCCGCTCGCGAATCGATCATGCGACGCGGTTAAAAATAATAAGGCTAGCCTGCTCGCGAATCATACCTGCGACTCAGGTGCTCATATGAATAAACACAAATACAGGGTCATCCTGCTCGCGAATCATACATGCGACTCAGGCACCCAAAGTTACACATATCCACATAATAAATCCGTATTTTATCTAGAAAACAGTTTTTCTCAGGAAAGTGGTAAAATTCTTCCTAAAAGGAACATGAAATATAGCTTTTAAATCTTTGTTTTGAAACTCATTTGCCAAGTTTGATGATATTCCATATATAACCCTACTAGGTGTACAATTATCCATAGAGGAATCAATTCTCTTTTTAGATGATTAAGAAAATAAGCTCTAGCCTTCTTCAGATATTCAATTACGATTTCAATTATATTAGCAGTTTAATAATATAGGTAGGATTACAGGTACGACACATAAGGCATGCTAGTGGGTCCTAGACTACCCGGACATGACATAAAAGTAGTTACGCACGGACTCCCGTCACTTCGTGCGTACGTAGCCCCCGAAGATAATAGCATGTACTTAATTAATTCACCTAGGGGGACAATTCCCCCTCACAAAGATAGAAAGGAAACTTACCTCGCTCCGAAATTTCCATAACCGGCCTCCAACCCCTTCTGATGACTCCAAACGGACGCACAACGCCCCGAAACTATCCAAAAAACGACAACCCAATGAAAATATACTCTAATATTTGCAACAATTCCAAATTATATAATTTCCCAACCCCGCTTAGTGAAATGACCAAAATGCCCTCAGGCCCACGTGCCCAGAGTCCGAAATTTCTCGAAGATATATTCTACCCATAGCCTTACTAACTCAAATATACAATTTACTCAAATATTCATGCTCAATTCGTGGCTAAAAATCCAAATTTCCATTTTCTAGGTTTCTTCAAGAATTTTCCGAATTCCTACCTATTTCCATGCCTAATCCATGCAAATAGTCTTGTATTTAACTTAGAGGCATGAAGGAGTTACTTACCTTGACATTGCATGAAGGAATCCTCTCTTTGAAGTCTCCCAAAATCGCCTAAGCCCAAGAAGAAATGAAGAAAAATGAACCAAAATCCTTGTCTTAAAACATTCTGCCCAGGCCGATTTCCGCACCTGCGGTCCCCTTATCGCACCTGCGCTTCTGCAGGTGTGCCCAAATCCCAACTTTATGAACTTAGAAATTTCCAACTTCTACATCCGACGCTGAAACCTATCAAATCAGGTCCGATTGACCTTAAATTTTTCGCACAAGTCATATTCAACATTACAGACCTGCTCCAACTTCTGGAATCGCATTCCGACCTCGATATCAAAACTTCCACTTCTGGTCGGATTTCTCAAAAACCTTCAAATTTCTATATTTAGCCAAATGACTTCAAAATGACCTGCGGACATCCAAATTCACTTCCGATTGTGCTCCCAACTCCCGAATCACCATATGAAGCTATTCCCAGACTCGGGATCCCAAATGGACATCAACAACACTGAAATGCACTTCAAGCCCAAATCTATGAAATTCTTCTAAAATGCTAACTTCCATTATATACGCTGAAACGCTCCCGGGTAATCCAAAACCCGATCCGGACATACACCCAAGTCCGAAATCATCATACGAACCTGTTGGAACCTTCAAATCCTGATTCGGAGGTCGTTTACTCAAAATTCCAATCTTAGTTGATTCTTCCAACTTAAGGCTTCTAAAATGAGAATTTTCTTTCCAAATCAGCTTTATACTTCCCGAAATTCAATTCCGACCACGCCCACGGGTCATAATACCTGAAACGAAACTGCTCACGACCTCAAACCGCTGCACGACGCGCTAGAGCTCAAAACGACCGGTCGGGTCATTACATTCTTCCCCACTTAAACCGACGTTCGTCCTCGAACGTGCTAAGAACTGCTCTGGAGTTACCTGAAATCACTGTTTAACACCTCGAGCACCTGCCCGTGCTACCACAACCCAGTTGAGTACATTAGCTTGATCAAATCTGAAGATTTCTTCTTTTATCCATATAATAAGCTCAGAACCTAGTTCCAATACCTGAAATTTTCTCTGACAGGCCTAGTTCCAATATATAAACACTATATCGACTATCACACAACATACCAGAACATGACTGCATACCTTTGCTAAATTAGCACCGTGCACCGCAAGATTCATCATCTAACCACAATGACGTTCCCTGAACCTTAATAGCCAAAATTCCACGAATCTGATACTCCCAATGCACCTCATGACATATATATACATACATCGTGCTATAATGCTGACGATACCACCACAACGGAGGAAATGTGCAGAAATTCAAACCCAACTGCGGAGTTAACCAATCCTTGAATACCTCATCTTGACTAGAATCATAACTTCATTATGAACCTGAATAATGGTATTTGTTCTTTAATATACACTTCACATAACCTTATCGCACTAATCCCTGATCCCATAATCTCGTCTCACCCAGTATGAGCTGCTCAGACAAAAATCACCCCAAACATGGCCAACAACCTCACATGGTGCCACATCGCGCCAATATGCCATAACTCGAACATGAAAAATAAGAAATAACTTAGGATGGGACTATTCCACTCACGCACTAATGTGAACTTTGAAAATAGGAAGTAAAGCATAAGAAAAATAAATATATATTAACCCTTCTCATCATCACACTATTGCGGCGTGCAACCCGATCCGAATAACATACCCGTGGTGACGTGCCACCCGATCCACACATAAAATTTACATAAGAAGATATATATACGGAGCTGATTTGCTCACTATTAAAAATTACTGAATATCGATCATAAGCATGCTAAGTACATAATACCATCCTGGGGAGACTGATAAAGCCGTAGGCTACATAACTCAAGCACAACCGAGGTGCGATATATATATATACACACACACACACACACACACACACACACACTCTGGATCTTAAGAGCTATCCTGCTCACATAACATCCCCACTACGCGGGACCTCAACACATAGGAAATTATCAAGCCATTTCACAACTCACACGGCACAATCATAATAAAACATGAATTTGACGAAGACAGAACAACATCCACTGTTCTAATACCTTCCCATGAAAAGCGCTCTACTGAATAGAACATGCCTGGCTCATACGGAGCCCATAATCATATTTAAATCCATCCACAAACATCGAGCCACCTTGCTCGCACCAAACCATGCTAATAGCTTTTACCTGGGTCCATATTAACCCACGTCCTCTCATAATACTCAAGAACAACCATCATAGCCGGGGCAAACACCCCACAATCCATAACCAAATGAACTGAACGCCCTCCAGGCATAAATTCTCAATTAAGCAATATTGCACTTCTTTAAACTCAGTCCAAATCTTCAATCCATCAAGTGACTACATGTCACACTTCACAAAAATCTTTTCGCGGTCATGCTTCCACGACCTTCCACACAAGGAAACAAGTCTGCACATCCACCACTGGCCATACTACGCTGTAAGACAAATCAAGAACCCATAACCAGGGTTCAAAGCCTCTTCCCCCGAATATCCATCTCAGGTGACATTGAAGGTAACACCAGCTTACTCTGAACTTTCAAATAACTTTTTCTTGCTCTCCCGAGCTCACAAAATCCTTATTTACACCGAACCGCAATCTCGATTCTTACTCCCAGTTACATACTGCTTACCGCACCTAACATGCCAATATGAGGTAGCGCAAGAATTCCATCATAACTTCTGAACCACCAATAGGGTGAACACTTCATCATATAGAAACCTTTTACTTAACTCCATTCAAGCATGCCATCTCAACACACGAGTGAATTCCCACAATCACCCAACATGCAAATCCTTATGTAGTAGTATATACCACCATAACCCTTCCGGGACCCGCCTACACCTGACAGGCCATAACACTCAAATGCTCCCACATGAAATCCATTACAACGGCCGACAAGCCTCGCACACACCGGCACAAACCACCTGCATAACTTAATCACATCAGAGGAACCGATCACTGCCGTAAATGTGCCATTTCAACCATGGCTAATCAGTCTATTTTCTTTTAATCATCTTTACTTGCCTCAGGAATAATAGAAACTTCCTTCAACTCATAGCAAACTCAACCCTCACTCATCCTGAGCGACCTTGATTCATGAGACTATGTTGCCTAAATCCCGCAACCAGTCTCACACCCTCCTGAAAGTCTTTCTTCAATCCAGAGTTTATTTCTCTCACTCCTCCAATACTATCCTGCATGTCGAAACATATCATAGAACATTCCAACCATCCTTCTTTTTTTTCAGAAATTTACTCTGCAAAAGCTCGACTCTCGATCATACTGCTTCCCGAAACCCTTAAATACTGCATTCTTAACTTTTGAACTCACTAGGACCGCTATTGAGAGTCACCCACTCTGTCTGGCCCCGAATGCAATCAAATCCAAGGCTCTTCTAGCACATGAACACCCCTTTCAAGGAACCGCGCTACCAAATCACTATCTTAAAAACTCACCTATGCCTTAAGCGAAATTCTGAATCTCCCAAAGCCTAACCCTGGCCCGACAGGGCCAACTTTTGGACACATTCATCAAATTCCACGCAGAATCGCCATTTTACTCCTTTCCCTTAGCTGAAATAACTTGCCAACACACCAACAATCCGCGACCCTATGAGAAGACAACCCTACAACCCAACTGCGGATGGTGGGACTCCCCCACTTAGCCCGAAGCTACTCCTTGCACCACTCTAGACCCTGCCGAGATCCTTTCTCCTTTGATAACACGATCTTGCTCCACCAATCCGTCCAATTCCTCCAAATTCTCTTGCCAGCACTCCCTAAATACTCAAACTCTCTAGCATCATTCACACATTCCGCCTCCTACCGAATAGCCATTAGAACCCCTCACCGAGACCTGCCAACCTTGCCATCGCTAACCTATTCACAGAAGATAACCCACCTGTGGAAATCACCCGTGGACACCTTCCAACGACGCTGAAATGCCCGCTCTCTGCGACTTCAGTACCCCATCTTATGCATTGCTTCATTTACCAACTTTACTAGTCTGTCCGCTCCTCATGGACATCCATTAAATGCGCGACAATATCTTTAAATTCCAAGCTATGCTGCCGCTCCCCCACTCTACGACTGCTCGACTTCCGCTTCTTACGCCTGGCCTCCTAGAAATGGAACCACCGCCTAGCCTCACTTCAGGATCATTCTATGTAGCTCTCAAACCAGCAGATCACCACAACTTCAAGCTTTCCGGAGATCATCTTTCTCTAGCTACCTTCATTATCAACACTCATCCGGTACTGAACCACCGCACCTCACGATCTCTGCCAACCGCATTCTTCAATACTTCTTCTCAATACTCTGACCCCACGCAATCGAAGAAACCATAACACTGACAAACTTAACACATTCCATTCAATCAATGATGACGACTACACGTCAAAGGTACATATCCCACCTCGCTTGAAGACACCAAGTCTTACTACTTATATACCCCAACCGGACCATTCATAATCCAAATGCCTCTCCTCTGCCGGAACTAAAATACCAAAATCTCGAAATCACACTCTGAGAAGACCTCCCTTCAAAACATTCATCACCCCCAACATACTGGCAAGCATTCTATCATCATATCGACATCGCGCGATAACCAATCGCAAGCATCATCACTACCTGAGCGTAGCCTTAAGTCTCCCAGAAAAAATAGCTACTGAGCTGAAACAACATATTATTCTCTTGCAGTGCCATAACAACAACCCCAACCAATTATACATGGAAACATCTCGAATTACATCCATAGCACCATTTAAACTCCTCCAATTCCTAATTCATAGCAAGCGCTTCGCGACACGTAAGATTGAGTAGGAATAAACTTAGGCATAAGCCTTAAGGGAATCGAATCGCACGATGAGGAATCAAGAAGGGAAGTACTCCTAAAAACCCTGTAGCCTCTCGAAGATAAGTACAGACATCTCCGTACTGATCCGCAAGACTCTACTATACTTGCTCATGACTCGTAAGACCTAAGGGAACCTAGCGCTCTAATACCATGTTGTCACGACCCAAAATCCATAAGGTCGTGATGGCGCCAACCATCAATGTCAGGCAAGCCAAACCATTAATTAATTGAAATAACTTTCCGGTTTTAACATTTATGAAAACATTTCTTTACACTTTATTACATATTAACCAAATAAAAATTTGTTAATTAAAAACAATGGTTTGAATACTACACTTTAACAAATATATCCCATCACATCCTAGAACCCGGTGTCACAAGTACATGAGCAATTTCTAAGAATTTATACGATCATTACAAAGCTCGTCCGAAATACAAATTGGACAAGAAAATTTAAAATGAAAATAAATAAAGTACGAGGGAGACTCTGTTAGCTGCGGATCGCCTCCAGATGATGCAACCCTCCTAAGTCTCCGAATCCTCCACATTGATATGAAAGTACATGTGCAATAAAATGCACAACAAGTGTAGCATGAGTACAAAAACAACGTGTACTCAGTAAGTCACCCGCCTAACCTCAGAGAGGTAGTTACGAGAGGTCAAATTAGACACTTATTAAAATCAGGAATAAATATTTTCAACTCCGTTCACGTTTAACACTTTATATCTTCATCACATTAATAACAATTAATCAACATGGGTGATTTAATCAAATAACAATTAATCGACTGGAAGGAACAACTTCTTCCAAAATCTTTTTAATAACTTTAAATATCTGTCATTTCAATTGACAACTTAATATTTCAGGCCAGTAATCAGGCAAAAATCATAGCAACTATGCAGTAAATATCATGCGCAAGCAATGCCAAGGGTCGAACGGCGCGGACCAATCAATAATAAACTGTGCACTGCCGAAGGGTCGAACAGCTCGAACCATAGATGCATCTATCTGCCCCGTTCGCGAATCGATCATGCGACACGATTAAAAATAATAAGGCTAGCCTGCTCACGAATCATACCTGCGACTCAGGTGCTCATATGAATACACACAAATACAGGGTCATCCTGCTCGCGAATCATACATGCGACTCAGGCACCTAAAGTTACACATATCCACATAATAAATCCGTATTTTATCAAGAAAGCAGTTTTTATCAAGAAAGTGGTAAAATTCTTCCTAAAGGAACATGAAATATAGCTTTTAAATCTTGTTTTGAACTCATTTTCCAAGTTTGATGATATTCCATTATATAACCCTACTAGGTGTACAATTATCCATAGAGGAATCAATTCTCTTTTTAGATGATTAAGAAAATAAGCTCTAGCCTTCTTCAGATATTCAATTACTTCAATTATATTAGAAGTTTAATAATACAGGTAGGATTACAGGTACGACACATAAGGCATGCTAGTGGGTCCTAGACTACCCGGGCATGGCATAAAAGTAGCTACGCACGGACTCCCGTCACTTCGTGCGTATGTAGCCCCAGAAGATAATAGCATGTACTTAATTAATTCATCTAGGGGGACAATTCCCCCTCACAAAGTTAGAAAGGAGACTTACCTCGCTCCGAAATTTCCATAACCGGCCTCCAAGCCTTTCCGATGACTCCAAACAGACGCACAACTCCCCAAAACTAACCAAACAACGACAACCCAATGAAAATATACTCTAATATTTGCAACAATTCCAAATTATATAATTTCCTAACCCTGCTTAGTGAAATGACCAAAATGCCCTCGGGCCCACGTTCTCAGAATTCGAAATTTCTCGAAGATATATTCTACCCATAGCCGTACTAACTCAAATATACAATTTAGTCAAATATTCATGCTCAATTCATGGCTAAAAATCTAAATTTCTATTTTCTAGGTTTCTTCAATACTTTCCCAAATTCCTACCAATTTCCATGCCTAATCCATGCATATAATCTTGTATTTAACTTAGAGGCATGAAGGAGTTACTTACCTTGACATTGCATGAAGGAATCCTCTCTTTGAAGCCTCCCAAAATCGCCTAAGCCCAAGAAGAAATGAAGAAAAATGAACCAAAATCTTTGTTTAAAACATTCTGCCCATGCCAATTTCTGCACCTGCGGTCCCCTTATCGCACCCGCGCTTCCGTAGGTGTGCCTAAATCCCAACTTTATGAACTTAAAAATTTTCAACTTCTACATCCGATGCCGAAACCTATCAAATCACGTCTGATTGACCTCAAATTATGCGCAAAAGTCATATTCAACATTCATTCCGACCTCGATATCAAAACTTCCACTTCCGGTCGGATTTCTCAAAAACCTTCAAATTTCTATCTTTAGCCAAATGACTTCAAAATGACCTACGGACATCCAAATTCACTTCCGATAGCGCTCCCAACTCCCGAATCACCATACGAAGCTATTCCCAGAATCGGGATCCTAAACGGAGATCAACAACACTGAAATGCACTTCAAGCCCAAATCTATGAAATTCTTCTAAAATGCTAACTTCCATAATATACGATGAAACACTCCCGGGTTATCCAAAACTCGATACGGACATACACCCAAGTTTGAAATCATCATACAAACCTGCTGGAACCTTCAAATCCTGATTCGGAGGTCGTTTACTCAAAATTCCAATCTTAGTTGATTCTTCCAACTTAAGGCTTCTGAAATGAGAATTTTCTTTCCAAATCAACTCTAAACGCTCAAAACGACCGGTCGGGTCGTTACAATGCTTTTACTCTCATCCTCACCAAATAATAAATAGACGTCACGGAATCACCTTTCGTTCTTTACACTTTTCCTCACCCAAAGCAATCAATAACAACAATCAGACAAGGAAATCAACAATACAAACAACAATAATAAAGCCATAACGTCCCGACAAGGGAGTCATCAGTAGAAGCAATATCATCCCGGCAAGGGAAACAGCTATAACCAATCTCACCTAGTTACTCAATTTCACGTGTAATTCTCAACTCGAGCCAATACTCAACAATGATCTATACCAAAGAAATACCACTAACATAGATAATTGTCAAATTAAACTCAAGTAATGCTTAATGAAAAATCACATAAATCACAATATTCGACTCACGACATGCTTGACACCAACGTATAGATACTCGTCACCACACATATACGTTGCACATTATACTAACACGTAGCAAATAAGCCACAATACCTATTCCCTCAAGCTAAGGTTAAGCCAAACACTTACCTTGAATTCCACGACCAAACTCAAGCCTCAATTACCGCTTTCCCTTTATAATTCGCCTCCAATTCGATTGTATCTAGACATAATTAGCTTAACAATATCAATAAATGCTAAATAATTCAACCCCAATGCTTAATTATGAGTTTTCTATCATTCTTCCCAAAAATTCAGAAATCGACCCTGGGCCCGCTTGGTCAAAACACGAGGTTCGGACCAAAACCCGACCACCGATACACCCACGAGCCCGAATATATAATTAGTTTTGGAATCCGACCCCAAATCGAGGTCTAAATTCCTAAATTTGTAAAATCCTTAATTCTCCTAAAATCCCTAGTTTTCTACCCTTCAAGAACAAGATTTAGGCCAAAAAATCTAATGGGTGTTAATGGAAAATGAGTTGAAGAACACGAACCAATGATTTGGTGATAAAATCAGTAACGACCCGGTCGGTCGTTCCGAGAATTTTTACCCCCTTTTCCATATTTATGCTTTATCATATGTTCCTTAGCCTATTTATGTTGTGTTGGATCGATTGGTTCGGGTTCGGAGTGATCGTGGTGAGAACTGAGACACTTAGTCTCTTAAATTGGCTTAATAGTTGGAAAAGACAACTGGGAGTTGACTTATTGGTAAACGACCTCGGAATGTAGATTTTATGGATCGGATAGCTTCGTTAGGTGATTTGGGACTTAGGAGTGTGTTCGGAATGTGGTTTTGATGTCCGGTGTAGAATTAGGCTTGAATTGGCGAAATTGAGTTTTTGGCGATTTCTGGCCGGCAGTGAAAAATTAGCTATCAGGGTCGAAATGGAATTCCGGAAGTTGGAACAGGTTCGTAGTGTCATTTTGGATGTGTGTGCAAAATTTCAGGTCAATCAGACGTGTTTTGGATGGTTTCGGCATCTTTGGCGAAATTTAGAAGTTTCAAAGTTCATAGGCTTGAATCCGAGGTGAATTTGATGTTTTTGCGTTGTTTTTGGTTTTTCGAATGCTCGACTAAGTTTGAATAAGGTTATGGGATGTGTTGGTATGATTGGTTGAGGTCCCGAGGGCCTCGGGTGAATTTCGGGTGGTTAACGAATCGATTTATGGATTTTTGAGATAGCTGTTTTGCTGGTTTTTGCTGTAGGTATTTTTGCTCTTCGCGATCGCGTAGAACGGTCCGCGATCGCGTAGGCCAAGTTGGGAAGGGGCGAAAAATTTCTCTATGCGATCGCAGAGGTCAGGTTGCGATCGCGTGGGTCTGTAATGTTGTGCTACGCGAACGCGTGGCTAGGGTCGCGTCCGCGTAGAGGAGAGTGAGCTGGTGAGGAGTGGAAGGTTTTGTTCAGCGCGGTCGCGTGGGGAGGGACGCAATAACGTGAGTTGGGAAGGAAAAGCTTCGCGATCGCATGGGCTATTCCGCGATTGCGTAGGGTTAAATGTGGCCCTGGGCAGTGTGCTTTTAAAAAAAGTCATATCTGCGAGTTTAAGTCCATTTTTCACTATTGTTGGACGAAATTGGAGCTCTTGAGAGAGATTTAAAGAGGGATTCAAAGGGGGACGTTTGGAGGTAAGATTTTTTTAGTTCATAACTCGATTCTATGTTGATTTCTAAGTGATTAAACCCGAAATTAGTTGGATTTAAACCCAAAATTTGGGGAAGTAGGGCATGAGAAATTTGGGACTTTAATTGAGTAATTGAAGGGGGTATTGTGGTACGATTTTGATGTTCTTGGCATGCACAGACTCGGGAAAGGATGAGGATTATTGTGATGCAATTTTTATAGAATTCTGAGACGTGGGCCCGGGGCTCAGGTTTGGCTAATTTCGGGAATTTTGGTTAAAATTGATAATTTTCGAGTGGGCCTCGTTCCTTTAGAGTATATTGATGATAGTAATCTAGTTTTTGTTAGATTTGGAGCTCTTGAGAGAGATTTAAATAGGGATTCAAAGGGGGACGTTTGGAGGTAAGATTTTTTTACTTCATAACTCGATTCTATGTTGATTTCTAAGTGATTAAACCCGAAATTAGTTGGATTTAAACCCAAAATTTGGGGAAGTAGGGAATGAGAAATTTGGGACTTTAATTGAGTAATTGAAGGGGGTATTGTGGTACGATTTTGATGTTCTTGGCATGCATAGACTCAGGAAAGGATGAGGATTATTGTGATGCAATTTTTATAGAATCCCGAGACGTGGGCCCGGGGCTCAGGTTTGGCTAATTTCGGGAATTTTGGTTAAAATTGATAATTTTCGAGTGGGCCTTGTTCCTTTAGCATATATTGATAATATTAATCTAGTTTTGGTTATATTTGGAGAAATCGAGAGCCGATTTGAGAGGCAAGAGCATTGCGGATTAATACTTGGGCTGGTTTGAGGTAAGTAATGGCTATAAATCTTGTCTTGAGGGTATGAAACCCCGGACTTCATATTTTATCACTATTTTTGGAGTGGCGCAAATGCCAGATGACGAGTGTATGACGTGCACTAATTTGGATTTGGACTTGGTCCTTTTCGCGGCAACCATTGAGTTGCGTATTTACTTTTACATCATATGTCAAATCGTGTTTTATGACAATTGCTAAATTTGGGCTGTAAGCCATGTTTGGGGCCTTGTGCCGACTTGTTTAGACCCCTTAGGGGCTTTTACTGCTATTTCTTCACTGTGTTGACTTATGATTTACACTCGGTCATATTAAGTTTAACTGATTTCGAAACTTAGCCTTATTTAAACTATCTTGAGATATAAAATGATGTTCTTTTTGGGTCGAGTACCCCATTTTACTGATAGCCCAAAGGGCTTTTGAGAGTTTCTGACTGAGTGAGGTCGAGGGCCTGATTGTGAGGATATGATATGCCACGAGGTGGTTTGATATTAGCATTTGGCTGTAGGTGCCCCTCCGGAGTCTGTACACACCCCCAGTGAGCGCAGGTACCTACTGAGTGCGAGTGCCGAGTGCCGAGTTCCGAGTGACTGGGAGGTATGAGTGGCTGTGAGGTTTCCCGATTGGCTGATTATGAGTGACTCTGAGGTGTGTCCGAGAGGCTGATTCTGAGTGATGTTACGCCTGAGGGGTAGTTTCTGATACATGTTTTGCCCGAGGGGCTACTTATGATTTTACCACTTTCACACTAAACTTATGAAATATGTTTTCCCGAGAGGCTTTTTATGATTTTTAGCATTTTTTTACACTAAACTTCTTGAAAGTTACGTTGAAACTGTTGGCAAGTATATTCCCAAATGATTTTTACTGAAGTTGGCTTTCAAAGTATGTTGATTTAATGTATACACTGTTGGAAAGAAAGGCTGTGCTTATTGTGAATTGATGATTTGATCCTATGTGTTTCTTACTGCTTAGACTTGTTTTATTTTTATTACTACTGAGTTGGCGTACAAACATTACTCCCTGCACCCCTGTGTGCAGATTCTGTGTAACGACCCGACCGGTCGTGTTGCGTTATCGGACCCCTTCCCCTTAATGAAACTTCCCATAGCGGCTTATTGTGATTTATGACTTGCGGGGGCGGGTGGTCCGGGATTCGGAAGTGTTTAGAGTGCTATAGGAACACTTGGTTCCTTAAGGTTGGCCTTTAAGGCCAACTTTGACTTTGATATTTTGGGTAAACGACCCTGGAATCGAGTTTTGACGATTTTGGTAGCTTCGTATGATGATTTCGGACCGTGGCGTATGTTCGGAATGGGTTTCTGATGACCGGGGAGTGTTTCGGCGCCCAATATTGAAATTAGAAGTCCCTTAAGTTCCTATTGTGGTTTGGGACGTGTTTTTGTGTTATCGAGGTCCGAACGGAATTTCGATACCAGGAATGGTTCCGTTATGTCATTTATGACTTGCCTGCAAAATTAGGTGTCATTCTGAGTAGTATAGGTTGGTTCGACGCGTTGTTAGCGAAGTCAAGAAAACTTAAAGTTCCTAAGTTTGGTTCTAGGGGTTTTGAGGTATGATTTGGATTTTAGCGTTGTTTTGGGTGTTACAAAGGCTCAAGCGAGTCCGTATTATGACTTGGGACTTGTTGGTATATTTGGACGGGGGCTCGGGTGGGCCCAGTGCCTATCGGACACCAGACGAGGCAAAAAATTAGCTGAAATAGCGCTGGTACACCTATTCTTGTGTGATCCGCAGGTGCGGTTGCCCAGTAGCAGGTGCGGCCCCCATCAGGTAGTCCATTTCTCGCAGGTGAGGACAAAGTTCCATAGGAGCGGAACCGCAGGTGCGGTCTCCCCTCCGCAGGTGCGGGCCCAGGCTTCCTCGTCCATTTCCGTAGGTGCGAGCCTTTGCTCGCAGGTGTGGAAATAATGTCAGACAATGTGTTTCTTAAATACGGGATTCTTCATTATTTCTTCATTTCTTCCTCTATTAGAACACCTTGAGAGCTTGGGAAAAGGGCTCAACGACCCAACCACTGAAAGGTAAGTAAATTCTATCTTAAAGTGGTTAATGCATGCATTCTTAGTAGGATTTAACTACTTAATTAGTGGAAAATTTAGGAAATTGGGTAGTAACCTAGGGCCTTCGAGAATTTAGAAAATTATCCGTCAATTAGCTATGAAATCAATTAAAAATCATGTATTAATGATCCTTAGGCTATGGGTGAGTGTTTCCTTCAAAAATGTTTGGAATCCGAGCATGCGGGCCCGAGGTTGGATTTTAGAATTTCTTCAAGAATGGCGAATTTGACTTAGTGTAGAGTTCGGAGTTTCCGGCCCGTTCTTGGTCCGAGGAGTAGATTCGACACGAGGTGAGTCTCCTTTCTAACCTTGTAAGGGGGA
>ML438881.1:93623-125981 GCA_005239525.1 Nicotiana knightiana
TCCTTAGGTGATTCAAATGCTATATGTGATAATTGTGGGGGCTACGTACGTACAAAGTGACGAGAGTCCGTATGTAGAGGCTATTATTGTTATGTCCGGGTAGTTAGGCCTACACCATGACTTATGTTTTCCTTGAAATGAACTATATGCTTAGTGAATTAATGTTCCATGCGGCTTGTTTCCCTGAGATCATGGAATTTACAGGAATTTTAAGGATTAGATCACGAAGAGTAATTTATAAAGAAAAAATGTGTGGATTGTGTGTGCATGTGACTGCTTTGCAATTTACATTCTGCGAGCGGAGTGTTATTTCCCCCACTCTCATGGGAGCGGGCGGTACACCACAACGAGATTGAAATATATATTATTGTTCGGGCCGTTCGACCCACGGCAGTGCACAAATATGATCATTATGATGGCTCCGGCCGGTTGTCCTTATCCTATATGCGCATGTTAAATTGTTAAGAATTCTTTTATGGATTTTGAGTGGTCAGATATATTTTTAAAGGAAAGAAAAGAATAATGAAGTAGAAATTGTATATTTACTTCCAGTATTTATTTGAATTACTGTTATTTTAAATGTTTACTGCTTTTATCATCATTGTATGTCCGTTACTGATATTATATCTTGTTAATTATTTTGTTGGACCTTAGTGAGTGTCAAGTCGACCTCTCGTCACTACCTCTTCGAGGTTAGGCGGGATACTCACTGGGTACATATTTATTTATGTACTCATGCTACGCTTCTGTACTTAATTGTACAGGTTCTGAGGCTGGTGCATCTGGTTATCAGACCGGAGCTCGATTCTGATCATAGTTGGACCTGACTTCACGGTGAGCTGCTTCTCCTGACGATCCTCGGCAGCACCATGGAGTTTCTTTTGCTTATTTCCCGTCTATTTCTTTCAGACAGTGGGACTGTATATTATATCTTTTGTATATTCTGTTAGTATGCCCGTAGGACTTGTGACACTAGTTCCTGGCACACACGTAATTGTTATTTTGGTTTGCGGGTATATGTTTATATATATATATATATATTGGCTCATTCCTCTTTTTGAATGCTTTTGGTAAAAAAAATGGCTTGCTATCTTTTCAATTAATGTTTTGAACTTTAAAACTTGGCACGAATTGGGATGTTTAACCAAGCATGGGAGGAAACCTTAGTAATTTAAGTGTGGGCTTGCCTAACCCCGGTGTTGGGCACCATCACGACCTGAGTTAGTATTTTGGGTCGTGACAACATGGTATCAGAGCACTAGGTTCACGTAGGTCTCACAAGTCACGGGCAAACCTAGTAGAGTCTTGCGGATCGCTATGGAGACGTCTGTACTTATCTTCGGGAGGCTATAGGGTGTTAGGAAAACCTCTTCTTATTTTTATTCTATCGTGCAGTCAATGGTATACTAAATTTCATTCCTCTATTCTCTCACAGATGGTGAGGACGCGTGCATCCGATATTCCAGACCTGGGAGGGGCCGCTACCCCCGTTGTTCGAGGTTGTGGCAGAGGCCGGGGGAGGGCACCGACCCGAGGGCGTCCCCAAGCTATTCCAGTCATACCAACAGAGGACCCTACTATAGAGGAGCAAGGTGAGGTGCCCCCAGCAGGTCCTGCTCCAGTGGACTTTATGACGGCGCCAGGATTCCCGGAGATCATGGGCCGTATGATGTTGTTCATGGACACCATGTCCCATGCTGGTTTATTTCTGGAAGATTCGGCCACATCTCAGGCTGGAGGGGGGCCCCAGAATCCTAACTCCCAGGCTGCAGGCCAGGCAACAACATTACATCATACCCCGGGTACACTATCCGTGGGTGGGGCCAAGCATGTAGCAGCAACACCTGAGCCCAAGCCACCTGCGGACGGTGATCCGCAAAAGTTATTGGNTAAAAGAAAAGAATAATGAAGTAGAAATTTCATATTTACTTCAAGTATTTATTTGAATTACTGTTATTTTAAATGTTTACTGCTTTTATCATCCTTGTATATCCGTTACCGATGTTATATCTTTCTAATCATTTTGTTAGACCTTAGTGAGTGTCAAGTCGACCTCTCGTCACTACCTCTTCGAGGTTAGGCGGGATACTCACTGGGTACATATTTGTTTATGTACTAATGCTGCACTTCTGTACTTAATTGTACAGGTTCTGAGGCTGGTGCATCTGGCTATCAGACTGGAGCTAGATTCTGATCTTAGTTGGACCAGACTTCACGGTGAGCTGCTTCTCCTGACGATCCTCGGCAACATCATGGAGTTTTCTTTTGCTTATTTCCCGTCTATTTCTTTCAGACAATGGGATTGTATATTATGTTTTGTATATTCTGTTAGTATGCCCGTAGGACTTGTGACACTAGTTTCTGGCACACACGTAGATGTTATTTTAGTTTGCGGGTTTGTGTGTATATATATATATATATATATATATATATATATATATATATATATATATATATATATATATATATATTGGCTCATTCCTCTTTTTGAATGCTTTTGGTAAAAAAAATGGCTTGCTATCTTTTCAATTAATGTTTTGAACTTTAAAACTTGGCACGAATTGGGATGTTTAACCAAGCATGGGAGGAAACCTTAGTAATTTAAGTGTGGGCTTGCCTAACCCCGGTGTTGGGCACCATCACGACCTGAGTTAGTATTTTGGGTCGTGACAACATGGTATCAGAGCACTAGGTTCACGTAGGTCTCACAAGTCACGGGCAAACCTAGTAGAGTCTTGCGGATCGCTATGGAGACGTCTGTACTTATCTTCGGGAGGCTATAGGGTGTTAGGAAAACCTCTTCTTATTTTTATTCTATCGTGCAGTCAATGGTATACTAAATTTCATTCCTCTATTCTCTCACAGATGGTGAGGACGCGTGCATCCGATATTCCAGACCTGGGAGGGGCCGCTACCCCCGTTGTTCGAGGTTGTGGCAGAGGCCGGGGGAGGGCACCGACCCGAGGGCGTCCCCAAGCTATTCCAGTCATACCAACAGAGGACCCTACTATAGAGGAGCAAGGTGAGGTGCCCCCAGCAGGTCCTGCTCCAGTGGACTTTATGACGGCGCCAGGATTCCCGGAGATCATGGGCCGTATGATGTTGTTCATGGACACCATGTCCCATGCTGGTTTATTTCTGGAAGATTCGGCCACATCTCAGGCTGGAGGGGGGCCCCAGAATCCTAACTCCCAGGCTGCAGGCCAGGCAACAACATTACATCATACCCCGGGTACACTATCCGTGGGTGGGGCCAAGCATGTAGCAGCAACACCTGAGCCCAAGCCACCTGCGGACGGTGATCCGCAAAAGTTATTGGATAGATAGACTCGGTTGCCTCCTCCAGTCTTCGGGGGTGAGCGAGGCGAGGATACCCAGGATATTGTTGATAGGTGCAGGGATCGGCTGAACAATGTAAGGATATTAGAGTCCATGGAGTGGACTTCACTACCTTCCAGCTAGAGGGCAGAGCTCGCAGATGGTGGCAGTCCTATATTCTCAGCAGGCCAGCATATTCTCCTCCTATCACCTGGGAGTAGTTCACTCAGATGTTTCTTGACAGGTAAATCCCACCCTCTGTGAGGGAAGAGCTGCGATATCAGTTTGAGTAGCTGGAGCAGGGACAGATGTCAGTGACAGATTACGAGGCTAGATTCTCAGAGTTATCTCGCCACACACTTATGATATTGCCTAATGATGCTGAGAGTGTGCGGAGATTTATATCAGGGCTGCACTCCGGTATTAGGGCCAATATGGCCCGAGAGGTGGAGATGGGGACTCCCTATAAGCTGGTGGTCAAGATAGCTCGTCGGATTGAGGGCTATCGATCGAGAGGCAGAGAGCAGGGTCAGAAGGACAAGAGAGCGAGATTCTCCGGGGATTTCAGAGGTGCCCCAGTTAGGGGCAGAGGTCAGTTCAGTAGAGGTCAGTTCAATAAAGGTCAGCCCAGCAGGACTCCATATTCAGCAACCCCACCATCTCCCCGAGGTGTTCCAGTGAGGGCTCATTTCAACGCCATTCCATAGCGTTCCTACCGCCCTCTAGCCATTCAGAGTTCACCTAGTGGTTATCCCAGTTATTCGAGATTCCCAGTCCCTACTTCAGTGCTATGCCAGAGGGTACACACTGCTCTCCGGCCATTCAGGGTTCCTCTTTGGGGAAACATGCTATGATACCCAGAGGTTGTTATAAGTGTAGGGATCTAGGTCAT
Organism: Nicotiana knightiana; assembly: GCA_005239525.1. NCBI lineage: Eukaryota > Viridiplantae > Streptophyta > Magnoliopsida > Solanales > Solanaceae > Nicotiana > Nicotiana knightiana. The sequence goes on from ML438881.1 coordinate 97,834, forward strand.
ATGAAGAAGCATTATCCCAGGTTTCGGGGCAAAGCGGTGCAACAGGATTATCAGCCTATGGGTCTAGAACCAGCCGTCAGGCCACCTAGAGGTGGGGGTTAGGTCGGCAGGGGTCGTCCTAGAGGTGGATGCCAGTCAGGGGGAGGTCATCCAGCTCCTGTTCATTCTGGCGGGGCTCAGTCTTCCGTTGCTCCAACTAGATTCTATGCTATCCCGGCCAGATCAGATGCAGTGGCCTCAGACCCCGTGATCACATGTATTATTACAGTATGTGGTAGAGAGGCATCAGTGTTATTTGATCCAGGATCCACTTATTCCTATGTTTCGGTCTTATTTTCTCATTTTTTGGATGTTCCTCGTGAGTCCTTGGGTTCTCCTATTTATGTGTCCACTCCCGTGGGCGATTCTGTGGTTGTAGACTGGATTTATCGGTCTTGTGTGATTTCGTTTTGTGGGTTCGAGACTCGAGCAGATCTCTTGTTGCTCGACATGGTTGATTTTGAGATTATTTTAGGCATGGATTCGTTATCTTCTTATCATGTCGTGCTAGATTGCCATGCCAAGATAGTTACTTTAGTCATGTCAGAGTCGACTAGGCTAGAGTGGAGAGGTTCCTCAGTTATTGCAGCCAGCCGGGTTATTTCATTCTTGAAGGCTTGACACATGGTCGAGAAGGGTTGTCTGGCCTACCTCGCCTATGTGCGGGACACCACCATCGAGTCTCCAATGATTGATTCAGTGCCAGTTGTTCGAGAGTTTGATGATGTATTTCCTTCGGACCTTCCGGGCATGCCTCCGGATCGTGATATTGATTTTTGCATTGATTTAGCCCAGGCACGCAGCCTATATCTATTCCTCCGTACCGTATGGCTCCGAAAGAGTTGAAGTAGTTGAAGGAGCAGCTTGAGGAGTTGTTAGCTAAGGGGTTTATCAGGCCGAGTGTATCGCCGTGGGGTGCTCTAGTTCTATTCGTGAAGAAAAAGGATGGGTCCATGCGGATGTGTATTGATTACTGCCAGTTGAACAAAGTTACCATTAAGAAAAATTATCCTTTGCCGCGCATCGATGATTTTTTTGACCAGCTGCAGGGTGCTCGTGTGTTTTCTAAGATTGATTTGAGATCCGAGTATCATCAATTGAGGAATGGGCTTCAGATGTTTCAAAGACTGCTTTTCGTACGAGATATGTCCATTATGAGTTCTTGGTGATGTCCTTTGGCTTGACTAATGCCCCAACAACATTCATGGACTTGATGAATAGGGTGTTTAGGCCATATATTCATTCCTTTGTCATTGTTTTCATTGATGACATTTTGCGTAGCCTGCGGGAGCACGGGCAGCATTTGAGAGTTGTGCTCCAGACTTTGCGAGAATAGAAGCTATATGCTAAGTTCTCTATATGTGATTTCTGGTTGGATTTCGTGGAATTCTTGGGGCATGGTATCCGGAGAGGGTATCAAGGTTGATCCTCAGAAGATCGAGGCAGTTCAGAGTTGGTCGCGTCCTACTTCAGCTACAAAGATCAGGAGCTTTTTGGTCCTAGAAGGCTATTATCACCGATTTGTTGAGGGGTTCTCTTCTATTGCAGCCCCATTGACCAGATTGACTCAGAAGAATGCCCCGTTTCGATGGTCTGACAAGTGTGAGGTGAGTTTTCAGAAGCTCAAGACAGCATTAACCTCTGCACCAGTTTAAGTATTGCCTTCCGGTTCTGGGATGTATATAGTACATTGCGATACTTCACGCGTTGGCTTGAGGTGTGTATTGATACAGGAGGGGAGAGTTATTTCTTATGCTTCGCGCCAGTTGGAGGTTCATGAGAAGAATTATCCTGTTCACGATTTGGAGTTGGCGGCGATTGTTCATGCTCTTAAGATTTGGAGGCACTACTTGTATTAAGTGTCCTGTGAGGTTTATACAGACCACCATAGCTTGCAACACTTGTTCAAGCAGAAGGATCTAATTTGAGGAAACGCAGATGGCTTGAGTTGTTGAAGGATTATGATATCACCATTCTTTATCATCCGGGCAAGGAAAATGTGGTAACAGATGCTTTGAGTAGGAAAGAGGAGAGTATGAGTAGCTTGGCTTATATTGCAGCAGAGGAGAGACCTCTAGCCTTGGACATTCAGTCCTTGGCCAATCGCCTGGTGAGATTAGACCTTTAAGAACCCCGTCGAGTTCTTGAACATGGGGTTGCTCATTCTTCGTTATTGGGGGAGATTAAGGCTCGACAGTATGATGATCTGTGTTTGGCTGAGCTACGTGAGACAGTGGTTCAGGGTAGGGCCAAGGAGGTTATTATTAGCGAGGATGGTGTTCTGAGACTTCAGGGCCGCTTATGTGTTCCTAAGGTTGATGGCCTAGGAGAGAGGATTCTAGAGGAGGCACACAATTCTCGGTATTCTGTTCATCCTGGTGCTACGAAGATGTATCGTGATTTGAAGCAGCATTACTGGTGGAGGCGAATGAAGAAGGACATTGTAGAGTATGTGGCCAGGTGTCTTAATTGCCAGCAGGTTAAGTATGAGAACCAGAGGCCAGGAGGTCTACTTCAGCAGATGCCCATTCCTGAGTGGAAATGGGAGCGCATCACTATGGACTTCGTGGTTGGGTTACCTCGGAACTTGCGAAAGGTTGACGCGGTTTGGGTCATTGTGGATAGATTGATCGAATCGGTGCATTTCATTCAAGTAGCTACTACTTACACTTCTGAGAGGTTGGCCCAGATCTACATTCGGGAGAGAGTCTGGTTGCATGGTGTGCCGGTGTCCATTATATAAGATCGAGGTCCTCAGTTCCCCTCGCACTTCTGGAGAGCATTACATAGTGAGATGGGTATCCAGATAGACCTCAGCACATCATTTCACCCTCAGACCAATGGTCAGCCAGAGCATACAGTTCAGATATTGGAGGACATGCTCAGGGCATGTGTGATTGACTTCGGAGGTCAGTAGGACCAATTCCTTCTTTTAGCCGAGTTTGCTTACAATAATAGTTATCAGTCCATCATTGAGATGGCACCATTTGAGGCTTTATATGGTCGGCGATGTCGTTATCCTATCGGGTGGTTTGAGCCTGGCGAGGCTAAGTTATATGGCACCGACCTGGTGAGGGATGCTTTGGAGAAAGTGAAGTTGATTCAGGAGGGCTCCGCACAGCACAGTCCAGACAGAAGAGTTACGCGGATCAGAGGGCGCGTGATGTATCATTTATGGAGCGAGATATGGTCCTGTTGAAGTCTCGCCTATGAAGGGTATTATGAGGTTTGGGAAGAAGGGCAAGCTAAGCCCGAGGTTTATAGGTCCCTTCGAGGTGTTGATGCGAGTTGGGGAGGTTGCTTATGAGCTGGCCTTTCCTCCCAGTTTATCAGGAGTTCATCCAGTTTTTCATGTATCCATGCTCCGGAGGTACCACGCCGACATCTCTCACGTGGTTGATTTCAGCACTATTCAGTTGGATGAGAGGTTGGGCTACAAGGAGGAGCCAGTTGCTATTATTGATAGGCAGGACCGCCAGTTGAGGAGGCGAACTGGGAGTCCGAGGAGGTCATGCGTAGCAGATATCCACACTTATTCAGCACTTCATGTATGATTCTAGACCCGTTAGAGGATGAACGTTTGTTTAAGAGGTGGAGAATGTAATGACCCGACCGGTCGTTTAGCGTTATTGGACCCCGTTCCCCTAAATGAAACTTCCCATAGAGGCTTATTGTGATTTATGACTTGCAGGGGAGGGTGGTCCGGGATTCAGAAGTGTTTAGAGTGCTATAGGAACACTTGGTTCCTTAAGGTTGGCCTTTAAGGCCAAGTTTGACTTCGGTAAATATTTTGGGTAAATGACCCCAGAATCGAGTTTCGATGATTCTGGTAGCTTCATATGATGATTTCGGACCTGGGCGTATGTTCGGAATGGGTTTCTGATGTCCCGGGAGCGTTTCAGCGCCCAATATTGAAATTAGAAGTCCCTTAAGTTCCTATTGTGGTTTGGGACGTGTTTTGCTGTTATCGAGGTCCGAACAAAATTCTGAGACCGGGAATAGTTCCGTTATGTCATTTATGACTTGTCTGCAAAATTTTGTGTCATTCCGAGTAGTATATGTCGGTTCGGTGCGTTGCTAGCGAAGTCAAGAAAACTTAAAGTTCCTAAGTTTGGTTCTAGGGGTTTTGAGGTGTGATTTTGAGTTTTAGCTTTTTGTTGGGTGTTCCGAGGCTCGAGCGAGTCCATATTATGATTTGGGACTTGTTGGTATATTTGGACGGGGGCTCGGGTGTGCCCAGGTGCCTCCTGAACACCACACGAGGCCAAAAACAAGATGAAATAGCTGTTGGTGCACCTTTTCTGGTGTGATCCGCAGGTGCGGTTGCCCAGTCGCAGGTGCGGGACCGCTCCTGAGGTCCCAGCCTCGCAGGTGCGACTCCCAGCGGGCAGTCCATTTCTTGCAGGTGCAGAAAAAGTTCCGCAGGAGCGGAGCCGCAGGTGCGGTCTCCCCTCTGCAGGTGCGGGCTCAGGCTTCCTTGTCCATTTCTGCAGGTGCGAGACCGCAGGTGTGGTCCTCGAGCCGCAGGTGCGGAAACACTGTCAGACAATGTGTTTCTTAAATACGGGATTCTTCATTATTTCTTCATTTCTTCCTCCATTTGAACACCTTGAGAGCTTGGGAAAAGGGCTTAACGACCCAACCACTGAAAGGTAAGTAAAATCTATCTTAAAGTGGTTAATGCATGCATTCTTAGTAGGATTTAACTACTTAATTAGTGGAAAATTTAGGAAATTGGGTAGTAACCTAGGGCCTTCGAGAATTTAGGAAATTACTCGTCAATTAGCTATGAAATTAAGTAAAAATCATGTATTGATGATCCTTAGGCTATGGGTGGGTGTTTCCTTCGAAAAGTGTTGGAATCCGAGCGTGCAGGCCCGGGGTTGGATTTTAGGATTTCTTCAAGAATGGTGAATTTGACTTAGTAGTAGGAGGATTTCCATACTTTGAGCATAAATTGATGAATTTGTATAACATTTGGCTAGTTTCGAGTCCTCGGGTGTAGAGTTCGTAGTTTCTGGTGCGTTCTTGGTCGGGGGAGTACATTCGACACAAGGTGAGTCTCCTTTCTAACCTTGTAGGAGGGAAACTGTCCCCCTAGGTGATTTAAATGCTATATGTGATAATTGTGGGGGCTACGTACGTACAAAGTGGCGAGAGTCCGTACGTAGCGGCTATTATTCTTATGTCCGAGTAGTTATGCCTATACCATGCCTTATGTTTTCCTTGAAATGAACTATATGCTTAGTGAATTAATGTTACATGCGGCTTGTTTCCCTGAGATCATGGAATTTAAAGAAATTTTAAGGATTTGATCACGAAGAGTAATTTATAAAGAACAAATGTGTGGATTGTCTGTGCATGTGACCGCTTTGCAATTTACATTCCGCGAGCGGAGTGTTATTTCCCCCACTCTCATGGGAGAGGTCCGTACGCCACAACGAGATTGAAAGATATATATTATAGTTCGGGCCATTCGACCCTCTGCAGTGCACAGTATGATCATTATGATGGCTCAGGCCAACTGTCCTTATCCTTTATGCGCATGTTAAATTTTTAAGAATTCTTTTATGGATTTTGAGTGTTCAGATATATATATTTTTAAAGAAAAAAAAAGAATAATGAAGTAGAAATTGTATATTTACTTCCAGTATTTATTTGAATTACTGTATTTTAAATCTTTACTGCTTTTATCATCCTTGTATGTCCGTTACTGATGTTATATCTTTCTAATCATTTTGTTGGACCTTAGTGAGTGTCAAGTCGACCTCTCGTCACTACCTCTTCGAGGTTAGGCGGGATACTCACTGGGTACATATTTGTTTATGTACTAATGCTGCACTTCTATACTTAATTGTACAGGTTCTGAGGCTGGTGCATCTGGCTATCAGACTGGAGCTCGATTCTGATCTTAGTTGGACCCGACTTCATGGTGAGCTGCTTCTCCTGACGATCCTCGGCAGCACCATGGAGTTTTCTTTTGCTAATTTCCCATCTATTTCTTTCATACAGTGAGATTATATGTTATGTTTTTTATATTCTGTTAGTATGCCCGTAGTACTTGTGACACTAGTTCCTGGCACACACGTAGTTGTTATTTTTGTTTGCGGGTCTGTATATATATATATATTGGCTCATTCCTCTTTTTGACTGCTTTTTGTAAAAAAAATGGCTTGCTGTCTTTTTCAATTGATGTTTTGAACTTTAAAACTTGGCATGTATTGGGATGTTTAACCAAGCATGGGAGGAATCTTTAGTAATTTAAATGTGGGCTTGCCTAACCCCGGTGTTGGGCGCCATCACGACCTTAGTTAGTATTTTGGGTCGTGACATTCAGGTGCTGGTACCGACGCTAGTTTTCTTCCCTCTTGCGGAGCCGTAGTTAGGACTTCGAGGTAGCTATTCAGCATCCACAACATCTCTTTTCCCTTTTCTTGTTTTGTATTTAGTTCCTCGTTCCGAGTCTTGATGTATTATGACAGTAGAATTATTTTGTACTACTCATAGATGCTCATGACGGTTGACTCCAGGTTTTGGGGTAGTGTATAAACTGTTTTATTCATTTTGTTGCTTATGTAATATTATGTCAGTATGTATTTGTTGGCTAGCCTAGTTCCATGATAGGCGCCATCATGGCCGGCTTAGGATTTGGAATCGTGACAAGTTGGTATCAGAGCCTAGGTTACATCGAACTCAACGGTCATGTGCAGGTTTAGTAGATTCTTGCGGATCGGTATGGAGATGTCTGTGCTTATCTTAGAGAGCCTGCAGAACCCTTAGGAAGAATCTCATTTTCTTGAATTCTGTTGTGCCATTTTGTTGATTCCAGAAATCTAAACTTCTGTTGCTTCATTCTCTCACAGATGGTGAGGACACGCGCTACCGATCAGGGTGACCAGACACCAGCTAGACCAGTGAGAGGTCGAGGCCATGGTAGAGGTAGGGGACCAGCCCGAGCAGCAGTCGGGGTAGCACCATAGGGTCCACCTACCATTCAGGATCAGGTTCCCGCCGTAGATATTCCAGCGGGACAGGCTCAGGCACCAACAGTGCCCATTGTTATTCCGGGTCTTCGGGAGACCCTGACTCAGATCTTGACAGTATGTACTAGCCTTGCCCAGGCAGTTGCTGCATCTACTACTGCTGCTAATTCTCAGGCAGGGGGAGGCACTCAGACTCCAGCTGCCCAGACACCTGAGCAGGTTACTCAGGGCCTTCAGACACCGGGGGCAGTTCCAGCCCAGCTGGTTGCTCCAGTTCAGGACTTCGTGATTCCAGCTATGCCAGATGATGAGAAGCGTAGGCTGGAGAGATTTAGTAGGCTTCAGCCTCCGACATTTAGTGGTGCTGAGGGCGAGGATGCCCAGGGTTTTCTGGATAAGTGTCAGAGGATGCTTCGTACTGTTGAGATTCTAGAGACCAGCGGGGTCTCGTTTGTTACCTTTCAGTTTTCTGGGGCTGCTTTTACTTGGTGGGAGTCCTTCGAGAGGAGTAGGCCTGTTGGTGCAACACCCATCACCTGGCAGCAGTTCTCCACTATCTTCTTGGAGAAGTATTTTCCCCAGTCTCACAGGGAGGAGCAACATAGACAATTTGAGCAGTTGCGTCAGGGGGAGCTATCATTGACGCAGTATGGGATGCAGTTTTCAGAGTTGGCTTGTCATGCCACCGTTGGTCCCTATTGATAGGGAGAGGATTAGGAGGTTCGTGAATGGCCTCACTTATCAGCTCCGCCTATTGATGACTAGGGAGAGGGTATCAGGTGCTACCTTCGAGCAGGTTGCTGATATTTCTCGAGATATGAAGTCGGTTCGCCACCAAGAGCGGGAGGAGAGGGAGGCCAAGAGGCCTCGTGGATCAGGTAGTTCTAGTGGTGCTCCTTCCAGAGGGCAGTTTCAGCATGGTAGAGGCCGTTCCTTCAGCCCTCCTCAGCCAGTCCGCCCAGCCTATAGTGGTACATCTCCGGGACATGCTCCCCGCAGTTCTCAGCCGGGCCGTTCTTCATTTGGTTCCCTTCCAGCCCAGAGTGCAGCTCGAGCACCACCAGTTCAGGGTTCCTTTATGCATGATTCTTTTAGTGGCCATTCTGGTACCAGGGGTTTCTCTCAGTCCCCGTCTCCAGCTCCGGGGATTTGTTTCGAGTGCGGAGAGTTTGGGCACATCTGGAGGCAGTGTCCCCGTCGTTTTGGTTGTTCTTCTCAGCAGAGGGGCCAACCCTCGACTTCGGCTCCAGTTACTTCACTACTCGCCCAGACAGCTAGGGGTGGGGGCCATACCCCCAGGGGCTGCCCTAGAGGGGGAGGTCGTGTAGGTGGAGGCCAGGCTCGTATCTATGCATTTCCAGCTAGGCCAGATGCTATGGCCTCCGATTCAGAGATCACATGTATTGTCTCAGTCTGTCGCTGAGATGCTTTGGATTTATTTGACCATGGTTCTACATATTCCTATGCTTCTTCATATTTTTCCCATTTTCTGGACATGCCCCGTGAGTCTCTAGTTGCATCGGTTCATGTGTCGACTCCGGTGAGTGATACTATTGTTGTATACTGTCTGCATCGGTCATGTGTGATATCTATTGGGGTCTGGAGACCCGAGTGGACCTATTGTTACTCAGCATGGTTGATTTTGATGTGATATTGGGCATGGATTGGCTATCTCCATGTCATGCTTTTCTTGATTGTCACGCTAAGACCGTGACCTTAGCTATGCCAGGATTTCCGAGAGTTGAGTGGAGAGGTTCTATTGAGTATGTGCCTAGTAGGGTGATTTCTTACTTGAAGGCTCAGTGCATGGTTGAAAAAGGGTGTTTATCGTATTGTGAGGGATGTCAGTGGTGATACTCCCGCTATTGATTCGGATCCTGTGGTCCGTGATTTTCCGGACGTGTTTCCTGCAGACCTGCCAGGCATGCCACCTGACAGGGACATTGATTTGGGTATTGACCTGGTGCCAGGCACTCAACCTATTTCTATTGAACCTTATCGTATGGCACCAGCGGAGTTGAGGGAATTAAAGGAGCAGCTTCAGGAACTCCTAAATAAGGGGTTCATTCGGCCTAGTGTGTCACCTTGGGGTGCTCCGGTGTTGTTTGTGAAGAAGAAGGATGGTTCTATGCGTATGTGTATTGATTATCGGTAGCTAAACAAGGTTATGGTGAAGAACCAGTATCCCTTGCCTCGTATAGATGACTTGTTTGATCAGTTGCAGGGTGCCAGGGTATTTTCCAAGATTGACTTGCGTTCTGGCTATCATCAGTTGAAGATTCGGGGGACCGACATCCCGAAGACTGCCTTCAGGACTAGATATGGTCATTATGAGTTTTTGGTTATGTCATTCAGGCTGACTAATGCCCCAACGACCTTTATACACATGATGCATAATGTGTTCCAACCTTAAATTGACTCTTTCGTCATTGTGTTTATCGATGATATCTTGGTGTATTCCCGATCTCGGGAGGGTCATGAGCAGCATCTGAGGATTGTGCTTCAGACTCTGAGGGAGAAGAGGTTGTATGAAATTTTTTTGAAGTGTTAGATCTGGCTTGATTCAGTATATTTCTTGGGGCACTTGGTGTCCAGCGATGGTATTCAGGTTGATCCGAAGAAGATAGAGGCGGTGCAGAGCTGGCTTAGACCGTCATCAGCTACCGAGATTTATAGTTTCCTCGGTTTGGCAGGGTTCTATCGCCGTTTTGTAAAGGGATTCTCATATATTACAGCACCTATGACCATACTAACCCAGAAGGGTGCTCCATTCAGGTGGACGGAGGAGTGTGAGGACAACTTTCAGAAGCTCAAGTCAGATTTGACTACAGCTCCGGTGCTGGTTTTGCCTACGGGTTCAGGTTCTTATACAGTTTACTGTGATGCCTTGAGAGTTGGCCTTCGAGCGGTTTTGATGCAAGACTATAGGGTGATTGCCTACGCGTCCAGACAGTTGAAGGTGCACGAGAAGAATTATCCAGTGCATGATCTTGAGCTAGCAGCCATTGTCCACGCCTTGAAGATTTGGCGCCATTATTTGTATGGAGTACATTGTGAGATATTCACTGATCACCATAGTTTGCAGCATCTACTTAAGTAGAAGGATCTGAATTTGCGTCAGAGGAGATGGTTGGAGCTTCTCAAGGATTATGACCTCACTATTCTATATCATCGCGGGAAGGCCAATGTAGTGGCCGATGCCCTAAGTTGTAGAGTAGAGAGTTTGAGGAGTCTAGCCTACCTACCAGCGGCAGAGCAACCTTTAGCACTTGATGTTCTGGATTTAGCGGGTCAGTTGGTGAGATTGGATCTATCAGAGCCCCCACGAGTATTGGCTTGTGTAGCCTCCAGTTCTTCACTTTATGATCAGATTAGAGCACGCCAGTATGATGATCCACACTTGCTCGTTCTTCAGGACAGGGTCCGTCGAGGTGATGCCAGGGATGTGGTTATTGGTGATGATGGGGTCATGAGGATGCAGGGACAGATTTGCGTGCCCAATGTGGATGTGCTTCGAGAGGTTATTCTAGCTGAGGCCCATAATTCGCCGTATTCCATCCATCCGGGTGCCGCGAAGATGTATCAGGATCTGAGACAACATTATTGGTGGAGGCGGATAAAGAGGGATATTGTTAAGTTCGTGGCTCAGTGTCTCAACTGTCAGCATGTTAAGTATGAGCACCAGAGACCGGGTGGATTGCATCAGAGGTTAGATATTCCAGAGTGGAAGTGGGAGCGGATCACCATGGACTTCGTAGTTGGGCTTCCACTGACTTCGAGGAAGTTTGACGCTATATGGGTTATTGTGGATCAGGTGACCAAGTCCGCGCACTTCATTCCTGTTGGTATTACTTATTCTTCGGAGTGATTAGCCGAGATTTATATCAGGGAGATTGTCCGGTTGCATGGGGTTCCAATTTCTATCATTTCCGACAGAGGTAATCAGTTCACATCTCAGTTTTGGAGGGCCGTGCAGAGAGAATTAGGTACTCAGGTTAAGTGGAGCACATTGTTTCATCCTCAGATCGACGAGCAGTTAGAGCGTACTATTCATGTTCTGGAGGACATGTTGCGTGCGTGTGTCATTGATTTTGGGGGTTTATGGGACCAGTTTCTGCCGCTCGCGGAGTTTGCATATAATAATAGTTATCAGTCGAGTATCCAGATGACTCCGTACGAGGGTTTATATGGTAGGAGGTGTAGATCTCCGGTTGGTTTGAGCCGGGCGAGGCTAGGCTATTGGGCACAGACTTAGTTCAGGATGCATTGGGTAAGGTGAAGTTGATTCGGGAGCGGCTTCGCACATCGCAGTCTAGGCAGAAGAGTTATGCGGACCGGAAGGTCCGAGATGTGTCTTTCATGATTGGGGAGAAGGTGTTGCTGAAGGTGTCACCCATGAAGGGTGTTATGAGGTTCGGGAAGAGGGGAAAACCGAGGCCCCGGTTCATTGGGCCGTTTGAGGTGCTGCAGAGGTGTGGTGAGTTGGCTTACAGACTTACCTTGGCACCCAGCTTATCGAGTATTCATCCAGTGTTCCATGTTTCGATGCTCCGGAAGTATGTTGGTGACCCGTCTCATGTTTTGGACTTCAGCACGGTTCAGCTCGAGGGTGATGAGGTAGAGCCAGTGGCTATTTTGGGTCGTCAGGTCAGAAAGCTGAGGTCTAAGGATATAGCTTCAGTGAAGGTTCAGTGGAGAGGACAACCGGTGGAGGATTCCACCTAGGAGACCGAGTGGGTGATGCGGAGCAGATATTCTCCCTTATTTGAGACTCCAAGTATGTTTCTAGATCCGTTCTAGGACGAACATTTGTTTAAGAGGGGAAGGATGTAACGACCCGGCCGGTCGTTCCGAGAATTTTTCCCCGTTTTCCGTATTTATGCTTTATCATATGTTGCTTAGCCTATTTATGTTGTGTTGGGTCGGTTGGTTCGGGTTCGGAGTGGTCGTGGTGAGAATTGAGACACTTAGTCTCTTAAATTAGCTTAATAGTTGGAAAAGTCAACTAGGAATTGACTTATTGGTAAACAACCTTGGAATGTAGATTTTATGGCTCGGATAACTTCTTTAGGTGATTTGGGACTTATGAGTGTGTTCGGAATGTGGTTTTGATGTCCGGTGTAGAATTAGGCTTGAATTGGCGAAATTGAATTTTTGGCGATTTCTGGTCGGCAGTGAAAAATTAGCTATCAGGGTCGGAATGGAATTCCGCTTGGAACAGGTTAGTTTTGTCATTTTGGACGTGTGTGCAAAATTTCAGGTCAATCGGACGTGTTTTGGATGGTTTCGGCATCTTTGGCGAAATTTAAAAGTTTCAAAATTCATAGGCTTGAATCCGAGGTGAATTTGATGTTTTTGCGATGTTTTTGGGGTTTCGAAGGCTCGACTAGGTTTGAATAAGGTTATGGGATGTGTTGGTATGATTGGTTGAGGTCCCGAGGGCCCCGGGTGAATTTCCGGTGGTTAACGGATCGATTTATGGATTTTTGGGATAGTTGTTTTGCTGATTTTTGCTGCAGGTATTTTTGCTCTTCGCGATCGCGTAGAACGGTCCGCGATCACGTAGGTCAAGTTGGGCAGGGGCGAAAAATTTCTCTATGCGATCGCAGAGGTCAGGTTACGCGAATGCGTGGTTAGGGTCACGTCCGCGTAGAGGAGAGTGAGCTCGAGGAGTGAAGGGTTTTGTTCAGTGCAGTCGTTTGGGGAGGGATGCGATCGAGTGAGTTGGGAAGGCAAAGCTTCGCGATCGCGTGGGCTATTCCGCGATCGTGTAGGGTTAAATGTGGGGCCTGGCCTGTGTGCTTTAAAAAAACCATATCCGCGAGTTTTAGTCCATTTTTCACCATTGCTGGACGAAATTGGAGCTCTTGAGAGAGATTTAAAGAAGGATTCAAAGGGGGACGTTCGGAGGTAAGATTTTTTGACTTCATAACTCGATTATACGTTGAATTCTAAGTGATAAAACCCGAAATTAGTTGGATTTAAACCCAAAATTTGGGGAAGTAGGGCATGCGAAATTTGGGACTTTAATTGAGTAGTTGAAGGGGCTATTGTAGTTCAATTTTGATGTTCTTGGTATGCATAGACTTGGAAAAGGATGAGGATTATTGTGATGTGATTTTTATAGAATTTCGAGACGTGGGCCCGGGGCTCAGATTCGTCCAATTTCGGGAATTTTGGTTAAAATTGGTAATTTTCGAGTGGGCCTTGTTCCTTTAGCGTATATTGATGTTATTAATCTGGTTTTGGTTAGATACGGAGAAATCGGGAGCCGATTTGAGAGGCAAGAGCATCGCTGATTAGTACTTGGGCCGGTTTGAGGTAAGTAATGACTATAAATCTTGTCCTAAGGGTATGAAACCCCGGACATCGTATTTTCTCACTATTTTTGGAGTGGAGCACATGCCAGATGACGAGTGTGTGGCGTGCACTAATTTGGATTTGGACTTGGTCCTTTCTGCGGCAACCATTGAGAGATGACTTCTTGAGTCATCACATTTTTAGACCGTTGGCAACGGTCAGCTGGCTTTTGGCCGTTTCCCAACTGCTGGGTTGCACAAATAGCCCTTTTTGGAAAATATTTTTAGACAAATAACACTTTTATAATTACTAATTTAGCCCTTTGAAAAACTATAAATACATCCCCCCTTCTTCATTTCTTCACTCATCTCTCATTTCTCAAACTCATATTCTTAATTATCATTCTCTTATTCTTCACCTAAAGTGCAATCAACTATTTAGCTCTCATGTTTTTTTTGAATTTGATTTATTGTATTATTTATTATTTGAAGTTTGAACGATTGAACTTCAAACTTTGAACAATTGTCGTTTCTTCATGGTAACATTGGAATTGCAAAATCATCAAGTGTTCAATTTATTGCCGAATTCGGAGCACTCCCTCCAACTCTTTCTCTTATTTACTATTTTATTTGCATATTTAATTTTTGCTAGTAGTTAAATTTTCACAATATGTTTAATACTTCAATAAAAAATGTGTAGTAAGGTTGCTAATTGGGGTAATCGAGAAATAGAAAAAGAGGCAGTACTTCAACATCTGGTAGTAATTTAAATAGTCCTACTGCTACACATGTTTATGAAACATCACCTGATAATAATATAGATTATGAACAATTAAGGGATGTCACGACCCGAATTTCCCACCGTCGGGACCATGATGGCGCCTAACATTGAACCCTCTAGGCAAGCCAACGTTAATGTTTATTTACATTATTTATTTATTCTTAACAGATAACAAGTGATGTACAAATCAACGGAAATAAAAGTGCGGAATAAAACAAAGTCCAACAACTTGATTAAATGCCATTACAAAAATCAAACTACTAAACCCAGAATTTGGTGCCACAATTTCACCGACTGTCTATGAATACTACATATAAAGGTATGAGAAAAAATAAATATATATGTCTCAGAAATAAGAAAAACAAAATGGAAATAAAGTAAGAGGGGACGCCAAGGCCTGCGGACGCCTGCAGGACTACCTCGGAATCTCCCAATAGACTGAAGGCAGCCTCCTCACTCTAAGGTCCGTAGGGTCCTGTACCGGGATATGCACAAAAGTGCAGAGTGTAGCATCAGTACAACCGACCCCATGTACTAAGAGTGTTGAGCCTAACCTTGGCGAAGTAGTGACGAGGCTAGGACATGACAACCAACTAAACCTCTGCAGTTTAATCATATACGGAGATAATAATAACAACAAGAATTAAGCATTTAAATACAAGGAAAGGGGAACTTGCTGAGGGGAGGAAATATCAGCTAATGGAGATAAGAAGTAAAGCAACAAATTAGATATCAATTTAAACAACAGAAACAACAGCACAAAAACAAGTGCACGACATCACCCTTCATTCTTTTACTCTCACCCTCACCAAATAACAAATAGAATGCACGGCATCACCATTTGTTATTTTACTCTCATCCTCACAATAAATCAATAGAAACGACACGGCATCATCCTTCATGCTTTTAATATCATAATACGACACGGCATCACCCTTCGTGCTTTTACGCTCATCCTCAAAATATCATACATGGCATCACTCTTTGTGCTTTAACACTCATCCTCACCATAAATCAAATGAAACGGCACGACATCACCCTTCGTGATTTAACACTCTTCCTCACCCAAACAATTCAATAACAACAATCCGGTAAGGAAAAATCAACAGTGCAATAATAATAAATGCCATAATGTCCCGGCAAGGGAGCCAACAGTAGAATCAATATCATCCCCGCAAGGGAAACAACTATAACCAATCTCACTTAGTTACTTAACTTCACATAATAATTCTTAACTTGAACCAATACTCAACAATGATCAATACCAAGAATTAGCACCAACATGGATAATTATCAAATTAAACTCAAGTAATGTTTGGCGAAAAATCACATAAATCACAATATTCGACTCACGACATGCTTGACACCAACGTATAGATACTCGTCACCACACCTATACGTTGCACATTATACTAACACGTAGTAAATAAGACACAATACCTATTCCCTCAAGCTAAGGTTAAGCCAAACACTTACCTCGAATTCCACGACCACCTCAAGCCTCAATTACCGCCTTCCCTTTAGAAGTCGCCTCCAATTCAATTGTATCTAGACATAATTAGCTTAATAATATCAATAAACGCTAAATAATTCAACCCTATTGCTTAATTATGAGTTTTCTATCATTCTTCCCAAAAAGTCAAAAATTGACCCTGGGCCCGCTTGGTCAAAACACGAGGTTCAGACCAAAACCTGATCACCCATACACCCACGAGTCCGAATATATAATTAGTTTTGGAATCCGACCCCAAATCGAGGTCTAAATTCCCAAATTTATAAAATCCCTAATTCTCCTAAAATCCCTAATTTTCTACCCTTCAAGAACAAGATTTAGGCCTAAAATCTAATGGGTGTTAATGGAAAATGAAGAAAATGAGTTGAAGAACACGAACCTATGATTTGGTGATGAAATTCCTCTTCAAAAATCGCCAAGGTCGGATTCTATGGAAAGAGATATGAAATTATGGTTTATTCCCGTTTTTGTTACTGTTTTAAACCCCTAGACAGACCCTTTACGTGATCGCGAGAGGTTTGATGCGTCCGCATAGCACTGGCCCTATTGGCCTTCGCGTTCGTGTGCCTTTGGCCGCGTTCGCATAGGGGTTTCCCTAAATTCCGTGACTAGCCCTCCTAAAGCTATGCGTTCGTGAGCCACTGGCCGCGTTCGCATAGTACAAACTCAACCCCAGCCCCAGCCCCAGCCCCAATTACTCTTCACATTTGCGTGGATTACCACGCGTTCGCATAGTACAAATTACCAAACACCAGAAAACAACTACTTCACCAGATTTTCTAAGTCCAAAACACCCCGATACCTATCCGAAACTTACCCGAGCCCTTGGGGCTCCAAACCAAACATGTACACAAACTTAAAAACATCCTATGGAGTTACTCGCGCGATCAAATCGCCAAAATAGGATCTTAAACAATGAATTTATCATAAAATCAAAGGAAAATCTCAAGAACTTTCAAAGTTTCAAATTTCACAACTACGGGTCCGAATCACGTCAAATGACCTCCGTTTCTTACCAAATTTTACAGGCACAACTCAAATATCATATTAAACCTGTACCGAGCTCCGGAACCAAAATACGCGCCCGATACCATCAATTTCAGGTATAATCAAATTTCCAAAAACTCTTATAATTTTAGTAAAACAATTTCTTTCAAAAATCCATATCTCGGGCTTGGGACCTCGGAATCCAATTCCGGGCATACGCCTAACTCCCATATTTTCTTACGGACCCTCCGGGACCGTCAAATCACAGGTTCGGGTCCGGGTCCATTTACCCAAATGTTGACCGAAGTCAACTTAAATTTAATTTTTAAGGCAAAATTAGCATTTTTCTCAGTTTTTCATATAAAAGCTTTTCAGATATACTCCCAGACTGCACACGCAAAACGAGGTGAGATAAAAGGAGGTTTTCAAGGCCTCGGAACACAGTTTTTGACTTCTAAAACAGGAGATGACCATTTGGGTCATCATATTCTCCACCTCCAAAACAAACGTTCGTCTTCGAGCGAACATAGAAAAGTACCTGAATCGGGGAAAAGGTGGGGATACCGGCTCCCCATATCAGACTCGGACTCCCAGGTAGCTGCCTCGGCAGGCTGACCTCTCCACTGAACACGAACCGAAGGATAACTCTTCGATCAACTGACGAACCTGCCGGTCTAATATGGCTACCAGCTCATCCTCATAGGTCAAATCCTTGTCCAACTGGACACAACTGAAGTCTAACACATGGTCTGGATCGCCGTGATACTTCCGAAGCATAGACACATGAAACACTGGATACACAACTGATAAATTTGGTGGAAACGCAAATCTGTAAGCCACCTCTTCCACTCTATCAAGGATCTCAAACGGGCCAATGTACCTAGGGCTTAGCTTTCCCTTCTTCCCAAATCTTATCACACCCTTCATGGGCGACACCCGAAGCAACACCCGCTCTCCGACCATGAATGCCACATAACAAACTCTGCGGTCAGCATAACTCTTCTGCCTGGACTGAGCTGTACGAAGTCTATCCTGAATGATATTAACCTTATCCAAGGCATCCTGCACTAAGTCCGTACCCAAAAACCGAGCCTCTCGCGGCTCAAACCACCCAACCGGTGATCGAAACTGCCTACCATATAATGCCTCATAAGGAGCCATCTGGATGCTCGACTGATAGCTGTTATTGTAAGAAAACTCGGCTAAGGGAAAGAACTGATCCCAATAACCTCTATAGTCAATGACACAGGCTCGTAGCATATCCTCCAAAATCTAAATAGTACACTTGGACTGTCCGTCCGTCTGAGGATGAAATGATGTGCTCAACTCAACTCTCGTGCCCAACTCACACTGAACTGCTCTCCAGAAATGCGAGGTAAATTGCTTACCTCGGTCAAAAATAATAGACCACAATAACTCATACTGCATCGAACTTCCTCTAAGTCCGTGGGAGTCCAACAACGAAATCCATGGTGATACGCTCCCACTTCCACTCAGGAATCTCAATCTGCTGAAGCAATCCACCAGGCCTCTGATTGTAACGACCTGACCAGTCGTTCCGAGAGTTTAGCCCTATTTCCCTCGTTTCTTCTTCATTATATGTGGTTTAGCTTCATTATATTGTGTTAGATTGGTTTGCTCGGGTTCAGAGCGATTTTTGGAGAGAAATGAGACACTCGGTCTCTTATCATGGTTCAATAGTGGAAAATTCAACCGGAAGTTGACTTATTGGTAAACGACCTCGAAATGTAGATTTTATGGTTCAGATAGATTCTTGGGGTGATTTTGGACTTGGGAGTGTGTTGGGAATGTGGTTTTGATGTCCGGTGTAGAATTAGGATTGAATTGGAGAAAGTTAGTTTTTGGCGATTTTCGCTCGGCAGTGAAAAATAGGCTATCGGGGTCAAATGGAATTCTGAAGGTTGGAGTAGGTTCGTAATGTCATTTTGGATATGTGTGCAAATTTTCAGGTCAATCGGATGTGTTTTGGATGATTTCGGCATTATTTGCAGAATTTAGAAGTTTCAAAGTTCATAGGCTTGAATTCGATGTAATTTTGGTGTTTTTGCGTTGTTTTTGGTGTTTCGAAGGCTAGAATAAGTTTGAATGATGTTATGGGGTGTGTTGGTAGGATTGGTTGAGGTCTCAGAGGCCTCGCATGTGTTTTGGGTGGTTAACGGAGTGTGTTTGGCCTTAAAAGGACTGCTGCGGCTGTTGTATTTTCTTGGTCTGGTTTGCTTGTATGTGATCACAATGGTCAGGCTGCGATCGCATAGGTTTTTTGGTGAGGCAGCAAAAATTATGTTATGCGATTGCATTGTATGGTCCGCGATCGCGTAGTGGGAGGAGGCAGAACGGTGCGGTCGCGTGAGGCTTGTTGCGATCGCACAGTGTGGGCGCGTGTGGCAGTGAGGTGATGAAATGGCTCTATGCGATCGCATAGTTGTGATAATTGGTTCTTCGCGATCGCATAGTTGTTTCTGCGGTCGTATAGGGTTAATTTGGTTGGGCAGCATTTTGTTCTTCGCGATCGCGTGCTTTCTTCCGCGATCGCATATGGTAAAAGTCTGGGCAGACAGTTTAAGTTCTAATTTTGGGGGTTCTTGGCCATAACTCATTTTTCCGTTTGAGAGCTCGGGTGAAGGAGATTTTGGACGAGATTTTCAGTGGGATTCTTGTGGCAAGTGTTCTTCAACCATTTTTGGTTCAATTTCATGAACTTGTCTTAATTTTCACCATGCAATTTGAGGAATTAAGTAGAAAAAATTGGGAAAAATGGGAGAAAGAATTTGGAATTTTTTTGGGTGATTTGAGTGAGCAATTGTGGTCCGATTTTGATGTTCTTGGTATGTACGGACTCATGGGAGGATAAGGATTCTTGTGAAGTAATTTTTATCGGATTCCGAGACGTGGGCCCGGGGGCTAGATTTGGCATATTTCGAGAATTGTGTTAAAAATTTATATCTTTCGGTTGAGTTTTGTTCTGTTAGCGTATATTGATGACGTTAATCTAGTTTTGGTTAGATTAGGAGCTCTTGGGAGCCAATTCGAGGGGCAAGCGCATCGCGGAGTAGCGTTTGGGCTGTTTTGAGGTAAGTAACAATTGTAACTCTAAACCTGAGGGTATGACACCCCGGTATTTGATAATGTTGTGGTAAATAAGGTGATGCACATGCTAGGTGACGAGCATGGGGGCGTGCAACGATAGGGATTGTGACTTGGTCCGTACCGTAGCGACTATTAAGCCGCGTATTTGATTTGAAACCTTATGATATCCTGTATTTTTGAAATTTATACTTGTATATTGGCTGTGAGCCATGATTGGGGCCTTGTGCCGACCTATTTAGACCCTCCGGGGTATTTTCCATGAATGGGGCCTTGTGCCGACCTGTTTAGACCGTCAGAGGTACTTTTACACTAATCTTACACTATCCTGATAGAACAATTGTGAACTCATTCATGTTTTCGACTTGTTGTTATTTTCAATATTATCACACTGCTTTGAAAACTCTGAAAAGTATTTTGGGCTGAGACCCATGAGTTGAGATGAATTTCCCAAGTGGCTTGTGAGGGTGACCGAGTCAGACCGAGAGCTGAGTATGTGAGGATGGCTATGGATCGGGCTGCACGCCGCAACAATATATATGTGTTAGACCGAGCGCCGAGTATGTGAGGGAAGTTATGAGTATATATGTAGTGAGTCCGAGAGACGAGTATGTGAGTATGAGGGTTTTAATGTCCGTGTGGGAACATGTATTTGGGGACTTATATGTCCGTTGATGTCCTTATTGATGGGAATTTGTGGCTGGATGCCTATGTAATGAGTGTGATTTGATGGTTAGATGTGTTCAGACTGTGATTTGTGACAAAATGAGTGGCTGGAAATGTGGCAAGAACTATTGAGTGTTTGATTTCTGTCTCGATTTGGTATATGGTTTCGAGTTGTGAGTGTATTGGAAGTCCTCTCATGTAGTTTAGTTGTGGAGCGAAACAGATCTTTCTGTTGAGTTATGAGTTCCCGGTGATGTCTTATGGGATAATCATTGCCCTAGTGGAGTTCATGTATTTGATTAACGGTGTATTCCAACCGTATTAGCACTCCTTTGTTATTGTATTCATTGATGGCATCCTGGTGTATACGCGTAGCCAGGGTAGCATATTCCTATGTTTCATCACATTTTGCCCATTTTCTGGATATGCCCCGTGAGCCTTCAATTACATCTGTTCATATGTCGACTCCGGTAGGTGATACTGTTGTTGTGGATCGTGTGTATCAGTCGTGTGTGATATCTATTGGGGGTCTGGAGACCCGGGTGGACCTAATGTTACTCAGCATGGTCAATTTTGATGTGATATTGGGCATGGACTGGTTGTCTCCGTGTCATGCCGTTCTTGATTGTCACGCTAAGACCGTGACCTTAGCTATGCCAGGTTGTCTGAGGGTTGAGTGGAGAGGTTCTTCTGATTATTTGCCTAGCAGGGTGATTTCCTACCTGAAGGCTCAGCGTATGGTTGAGAAGGGGTGTTTATCGTATTTGGCTTTGTGAGGGATGTCAGTGGTGAGACTCCCGCTATTGATTCGGTTCCTGCGGTCCGTGACTTTCCGGACGTGTTTCCTGCAGACCTGCCAGGCATACCACCTGACAGGGACATTGATTTTGGTATTGACCTGGTGCCAGGCACTCAGCCTATTCTTATTCCACCTTATCGTATGGCACCAGCGGAGCTAAAGGAATCAAAGGAGCAGCTTCAAGAACACCTAGATAAGGGGTTCATTCGGCCTAGTGTGTCACCTTGGGGTGCACCAGTGTTGTTTGTAAAGAAGGAGGATGGTTCTATGCGTATGTGTATTGATTATCGGTAGTTGAACAGGGTTACGGTGAAGAATCAGTATCCCTTGCCTCGTATGGATGACTTGTTTGATCAGTTGCACGGTGCCAGGGTATTTTCCAAGATTGACTTGCGTTCCGACTATCATCAGTTGAAGATTCGGGGGCCAGACCTTCCGAAGACTGCTTTTAGGACTAGATATGGTCATTATGAGTTTCTGGTTATACCACTCGTGCTGACCAATGCCCCAAAAACCTTTATGCACTGTGTATTCTGGCCTTATCTGGATTCTTTCGTCATCGTGTTTATTGACGATATCTTGGTGTATTCCCCATCTCGGGAGGATCATGAGCAGCATTTGAGAGTTTTGCTTCAGACCTTGAGGAAGAAGAGATTGTATGCAAAATTTTTGAAGTGTTAGTTATACCATCAGCGTCGGGTTCTTATACCGCATATTGTGATGCCTCGAGGGTAGGAGTTGTTTGTGTTTAGATGCAGGAGGATGTAGTGATTGTGTGATAGTTATGATCTTCGGAAGTATAGAGAGAGATATCAGTTTGAGGCTAAGCCGGCAGGGGTATCTCCTGCGGGTTGTCCTGGGGTGTGTGATCCTTATGTTGTTCGGTAGTAAGTTCTCTTCTAGTAAATGATATATGTTGTAATTGAGTTTAGAACGCTTGTGGAAGTTGGCATGACTATTTCAATGGTGAATGCGAGATTTTCAGATGACTTGAGCTGTTAGACGGGTTGTGTTATTATGAGCATTATGAGTTATTATTTGTCTTGATCGTTGGCTTTGAGCCAAGTGGGGGAGTCTGTTAATGGTAAGTTGATTGCACGGTTATGTGCCGTATTTGTTTCAGTTCGAGGTACATTGGTGGATCAGTTATGACATGCAGAGGTGGAGTTTGGCAATGACTCGAGTAATGGAAATTCTTCGATACAGGTTGTAATGTACTCTATTGGGTAAATGTGTTCTATTGAATGATTGAGTATTAGGGATGTGCTATGTATTCGAGCGGTGGAATTGAGATCAGATATAGTAATTCGTGTGCTTCATGGACTTCGAGACTAAGAGTTCTCATAAACAGGTTATTTTGTGGTAGTGAACTGTGAAGATGCGAGCAAAGCTAGTCCAATGTTAGTATGTACCCTGATTCAGTCCTTGTGAACTTTTTGGTAACTTATCTATCTGTTGTGGGTGACCAGAGTTGATTAAGGGTTATTGGTTAGCCCGTATGAGTGTGTGTTCTGCACCAAGTCGGAATTACTGACTCCGAATTTCTATGTTTGAGGAATGTACCATTTGATTGTGATTGAGTTTATTCATGTTATGAGGTGATTTACGAGCTACCCCTCGGTGTTGCGAGGCGTGGTGATTGTTAGTTATATGCACTTACGGTGCAGGTTTATTTGGGCTTTATAGCGGGATCTGAGTAAGGTAAGTATTTGGGTATTGCGAGATTGAGGCTTATTGATTATGCACTTTCTGATTCGTATGGTATGGTATCGTCCGGTTTTCCCATGGTTATGGCAATGCACTTTGAGTACTTGATGTCAAATTTCAAACGGTTATTGATTTTGGGCAAGGTGGCTTGTAGTATTTCATGTGGACCAGCGTTTGGATGAGATCACATAGTGTAACGGGGGTTATGTAGTTTGTTGACCCAAGTCACTGCATGATTTTGAAGATTGAAAAATGCCTACCCAGTTGAACCAGGTCCATCAGGGCAAACATACTCGAACGAACCCATTGGCACAAGAACCATACCTGCACAGGAGATAAACATGATTTGTGAATTATCCATGAACTAAGAGGTTGTCTCCTAATGTGAAAAGGTTGCAAATTGATAAGAGGTTAGAGTTCGAGTTCAGCAAGGACAAAAATAAAGGAAGGAAGTTGAGATAAACACAAACGCTTCCACCAAGGAAGAGTTGCATTAGAACTAAATAAGAACATCTCAACTTCTGGCGCTATATAATGTTGAAGTCTTCCTACTGAAGAATTGATCGCACAAAGACAGAATTGAAGCAAGAACTGAAAGCAAAATTACCAGAGAAATTTTGCAAACAGAATCCTTGTGCAACACAAAGGCTACTGACTAGCTAGAAGAACCAGTTCCATCTGTTTGTCTTTCGAGTCTAGTTGGTTGTAGTAGGTGATTTAATATTGTAGCTTTCAGCTTTATTAGAAGCAATTGTAATAGGTACACACTGTTCAATTTAGAGTTAACTTTAAGCTTGTCGCAATTAGCTAGAGGCTAGTTTGCTACTAAGGGATTAGAGTTAGTCTTAGGTTTACAAAAGAGTTTATTTTGTAAATGCTGTTTGGCTCAGAGTTGTAGTGAAGAGTCTGGGAAAATCCTACTGAGGAGTAGGTCATTTTTTTTCACTACTGTGCCAGGTGTTTTCCATGTAAAAATCTCTGTGTTTTTACTTTACTGCATTTATTATTCCGCACCAGTAGAAGTTGGAACACCAAGAAGAACCATGTTCTTCTATTGAGACCGCACTCGAAAATTGGGCACCACACAAATCACCCCCCCTCTTGTGTGGTATTGAAGTATAAAATATCAATTGGTATCAGAGCAAGTTATCCTTGAAAAGGCTAACACCTTGGAAAAGATCAAAATCAGTGCACCACCTGGAAACTGGGAGGGTCAATCAACTGCAAGGCCACCACTCTTCAATGGACAATATTACTCTTGGTGGAAGAACAGGATGAAGGACCACCTGATTGGAGAAGACTATGAACTTTGGGACATAGTCACTGATGGTCCTCTAGCTACCATGAAGAAGACTGCTGAAGGTGTAGATGTACCAAAGACTAGAGCTGACTGCACTGCTGAGGATCTGAAGAAATGGGAGAAGAATGAAAAGGCCAAGAAGTGGCTAGTGTGTGGACTAGTTCCAGACGAGTATAGCAGAATTCAAAGTTACACCACTGCCAAAGAAATTTTGGATACCTTGCAAGTAGCCCATGAAGGAACACCTCAGGTAATAAGATCAAGAGGTACTCTACTATACTCACAATATGAAAACTTCACTATGAAAGAAGGAAAGACAATCCAAGAGATGTACATAAGGTTCACATCCTTGACAAATGAACTTAGGTCTCTTGGTAGAGTCATTCTTGAAGAGGACAGGGTAGAGAAGATCCTGACAAGGGTCTTACCAATCTTCTGGGAAAGCAAAATCACTGCTATCCAGGAATCCAAAAATATGGCAACCCTCAGATTGGATGAACTAATTGGAAACCTTGCTGCCTATGAACTTAGAAGGCAGACAATGAAGATGGATGGTCCAAAAAAGGAGAGGAGTCTAGCACTGAGAATCACTGAGGGAGAAGATCTTGAGGAAGATGAGATGGCCATGATTACCAAATAATTTAGAAACTTTCTCATAAGGAAGAAGGGCATCTCTAGAGGAGGAAATTACAACAAAGCAGAAGCTCCAGAAAGGACAACCAACGAGGGATTCTACGAGTGTGGAAAAACTTACCACCTTATCAAGAACTGTCCTCAGTGGGAAGTGGAATGGAAAAATGAGAGTTATGAAAGACGGAACTGGTCCAACCCAAGAAAACCACAACAAAAGCTATGGTTGCTGCTTGAGGGGAAAGTTTAGATGAAGAATCAGAAGATGGTGAGAATGAAGATCAGGCGCTCATGGCAATTAGAGAATCCGATGAGGAATCACATGAAGAACCAGAGGTAAGTATCTCCCATCTTAAAAATAAAATAAAGTTCCTATCTAAGGAAAAACTCTCTGAGTTGCTACTTGATTTCATGGATGATTCCGAAGAAACAACCAAAGAGAAGGAACAACTCTCTAAAGAATGTTAAATGCTAAAAGCAAAATGCATGAACCTGGAAATCAGAGTAAGTGAATCTGAAAAGAAAAGCACTGTCTTGTTGAACCAGGTTCATCCACTTGAAACTGAGATTCTAGAACAAAAATCTGAAAACTTAAAGCTAAAGCTAGGATCCAGTAAAAAGGTTGTCGATCATTCTCATATCATGTTAGAAGAAAATGTGGGAAAACTAAAAGATAAGATGTATGCCAAGGATGAACAGATAAGAACTCTTAAAGAAGAACTTGGCAAAGTCAAACATGAATTAGATCGAACTTGTAAATGGAATAAATCCTCNAGGGGCTTGGCTTTGGGAGTCAATTTCCCAAGTGGGATCCCAAAAGAAAGTATCTCACTCTCTCTGAGAATAAAATCTGCACCCATTGTGGTAAGACTGGCCACTACAAAATTGAGTGTACTGCAAAAGAGCAGGCCTGTCGAAGAAATGAGAGTTTTGTTATAAAGAAAAACTGGCTACCAAATTGGGCCAGAAAAAGCTTGATTCATCCATTCTCTCATAGAAAAGGACCCAAACTACTTTGGGTTCTTAAAACTAACCCCTGATTTCTTTTTGTAGGTTTAAGTGAGAGAAAGCAACCAAATTTGGTATTTGGATAGTGGCTGCTCAAAGCATATGACATGGAACAAGGAACAATTCCTTTCACTTGAAAGCCTCAAAGGAGGAAATGTCTCTTTTGGAAATGGAAATAAAGGTGAAATTATTGGGGTTGGTAAGGTAGGTAAGGATGACACACGTTCCATTGAACATGTGTACCTGATAGATATCTTGAAATATAGCCTGATTAGTGTGTCACAACTGTGTGACAGAGGTAACCTGGTTGCCTTTACTTCCAAAAAATGTTTTGTGATTAACCTGCTTACTGACAAGATTGTTTTGCAGGGAAAAAGAATGAATAAAATCTATGTCATAGAGTTGTCCAGACCGTCTGAAAATGAACTCACTTGCCTAAGTGTGTTGGATAGTGATCCCCTCCTGTGGCACAAAAGACTTGGTCACGCAAGTCTAAATCAGCTAAACAAACTAGTCTCTAAAGACTTAGTGGTAGGGCTTCCTAACATNTGATCACGCTCAACTATGTCTAATAAAAGACTTAACGGGCATTGCAAATATAATCCGGGGTATTATGCCCATAGTCGATCCCACGGGGAATTTACGTATCAATCAAGTCTTTAGAATACGCAACTTTTACTGAATCAATTCTCTTAAGACTTTTTAATATGAATTGGTGATGTTCTACTAATTCTACTGACAATAATAATAACTAGAAACTACTAACAATGTGTTGTAAATAATAATGATAAAGGTCTAAGGTTATGGTTTCCCCCGTTGGTGAACTTACTTCTCGGATACTTCTTATAGTTTGATTAGTTGTCTCTATCAATCATGAACACTCTATCTACCATAAATCTCTCTCAAGTAATTATGATAATTTACTAGACGCACTCTCTCAAGTTACGCTAGCTAGATTGCATTACAGTTCACTTTAGATTGCACCCGAGGTATCGTTATCTCTAATCCAACCTCTAAACCCTCGGTTATGACTTTCGTCTATACTCCGGGAGTGATGTTGTTCAAACAACTACCTAAATATGCACTCTCTCTCAAGTAGATACATAATAAATAGGAACAGCTAATTGAGGGCCCTTTCAATCAACTACAACAAGAACGTAGTTGAACAAATAGAGATAAATCAACCAATCAAAACTATATTAATAACACAATAAGTTTATCCCCAACGGGTTCTACCAAAACCCTAGATTAAAGAAGTTAGCTAGACATGTTCATAAGAATCAAACCCAAAATAAATTGCATAATTGAACTACAAAGTAATGAATAAAAGATGTAAAAATCAATGTTTGTCACTTCAATGGTTTTCTCTCTTTGAATCCTTCGAATCCTCTTCGAAATCTCCGAATTCCCCATTTCAAGTTGTGTTTACGGGGTCTATTTATATGTTTAGGACGAACCCTAAACGTGTAGGAGACTTCTATTCCAACCGGGAAACACTTAAACTCGTCAAAACTCGGAATTGACCGAACTCGGGACCTGGCATTTGGGCCCTAATGCCTGGCTAATGCCAGGCTAAGGCTGGCGTTTCAACTCTAACGCCTGGCTAACGCCAGGCTGGGTCAGGCGTTTCAGCTCTAACGCCTGGCTAACGCCAGGCTGGGTCAGGCGTTTCAGCTCTAACGCCTGGCTAACGCCAGGCTGGGTCAGGCGTTTGGGCTCTAACGCCCGGCTATAGCCCGATGCACTCCTCCTCACCTCTTGAGCGTATTTTCAATGTATTTGCATCCATTTAGCTCGGTTTCCATCTCCAATTCACCTACACATGAAATAGACTCTATTATGCACATAAAAAGTGTATTTTTATCATTAACGCACATGAAATGTAAGGCATATAACATGTTAAACCATGAATTCTGGCCTCGCATCAATACCCCACACTTAAACAATTGCTCGTCCTCGAGCAATCACACTACACTCAGGTACACAACTTATTAAGCAAATCTCTCAACACGTTATACCAAGAATATTTAAAACATTTCAAGCACAAAGGTGTGACATCCTCGCCTCAATCATCGACTCACAAATACCATTCTTTATTCACAATTCACTAACTACTCTAACATAGAGGTCAACAACATTACCTTTCCTTCATGAATCATGTTCCCTCACCAAAGAAAAGAGCTAGTTCCTCACACAATAAAATTTAAGAACACTTAGGAACTCAAGATAGAAAGAATTCACTCGCTCTCAGGAACAACATTCATATGCCACAAAAGATGCACCATAGGCTTGCCCGTAGTGTAATACTCTACTAATCGAGCTCATTCAGTC
>ML438883.1:0-13090 GCA_005239525.1 Nicotiana knightiana
AGAGAAGAGAAGAAAAACTCAGTAGAATCCTCCGTTGAATGTTCTCCCACGAAATTCCTGCCCCAACTCCTTTATGTGATGTTTTTGGGTCTATTTATATGTTTAGAATGAACCCTAAACATCTCCAAGACTTCTATTCTAACTTGGAAACACTTAAAACCCGTCAAAACTCGGTTTCTCACTGTCCCGGGGCCCAGGCGTTTCAGCCCTAAAGCCTGGGTAAAGCCAGGCAGGGCCAGGCGTTACAGCCCTAAGGCCTGGGTAACGCCTGGTCCCCCCAGGCGTTATGGGTCTAACGCCTGGGTAACGCCAGGCTGCCCCAGGCTGTTTGGCTTGGCGCCTGGCGATNGTATTGGAGCCCGATTATATCCGGATTCGCGCTGCGTAGGGCCCCATTCGGGGGGGAAGCGCTCCTTACCAAGGATTTTCCCGTACCCAGGGCTCGAAAGTTCTTGAATGTAGGTAAATTACCCAAAAATCATAAGTCAATCTCATAACGAATAAATAAAATATCAGTTCATAGGACTTAATAAAGGGAATTGAAGGACATTTTAAGGGAAGAAAAAACAAAGATGAAAACATGCACCAAAAGAAAAGGAAAAATAAAAAGTAAACTAGATATTGAAGGAAATGTCATATTCCTCCATGATTTCTCGATGATAATATTAGTACTTTACTAATATTTTTGTTTAATACAGAGGATTTACCTTTTATGTGGAGACGACGACAAGATTTTTAATATGGCAGTGTCTGATAACATGAAACAGTAAGTTCCTAGCTTTGGCAGCTGGCTATGTTCGAGCAATTTTGGAATTCAAAAATTAATGCTTTTATTGATCAAATCTATCGAATTATCTAATTTTGGATAAAATAATGAGTGCAGGAAGTTGGGAGAAAATGCGACAATTGAGTACATAAAAAACGCAGGACATCTAGTTCAGTTGGAGCGACCTTGCTCTTACAATAATTATCTCAAGAAATTTCTTTCCTACTCATGATGAAGTGCCTCTGTGAATTATAATTACGGATTATCGTTGTTTATATTGGAATTATGTTCTTCTTACTTGTAGACATAGGCATAATTGGTTAAATCACGGAATTGTTGGTGTCTCATTTTCTCCTTCCATTATTGGTGTTCTGTTCAATCAAATGTAATGGTAAATTTAATTGGTTAATACTAACCTTCTAACCGGAGCTAGAGGGCGAGTTACAGGTTCGGCCGAACCCAGTAGCTTTGGTTCAAATTTTGTATTTGTTTGATGAAATTCATTAAACATGTATAAATTATTAATTTAGAACCCAGTAACTTAAAAATGATTAGAATCCTGTTTACCCTAAAATCTGAGTAATAATTAAACTTATGTTGAGGTCTAAAGGATATGTGATTTAATCCAATACTAATCGATAAACAAGAAGATAAGTGTGTGAGTTAAGTGAGCAAGATAGATCGAACCAGTGTATGAGTGTCTCGACCTCGAGCTCTAATGACCTCGAGGGATACCAAGATGAACAAAATATAAGAAGGATAAAGTTAAAGGACAATTCTTATAAGAGATAAGCACAAAAATAAGAATGTATATTCTTAGCCAATGATTGATGATCTTTACAAACGAATGGGTTCCCCTTTACATAATAGGGGAGTCCTAAATAAGGTACATTTTCATTTCTAGAAAGGAATCTAATTTGTACAGCTGTCTAACCGCCTAGTACGAATTCGTACAAATCCGTTCCGGAATTTACGCCTTGATTTTTGTGTCATTGCGGGAATCTCACCCATTATGTTACAAATCCATAGCAGCATTATCTCGAGGTAGGCTATATTCGACCCCCGTATTGTGAGCTTTGATCCTCGAGCCTTGCACTCCGTCATCAGGCTCGAGCTCGAGCTCGATCTACTGAACTTGCTTGATCCATTTCGAACTCGGGCTCGGGGAAACCCCTCGAACCTATGAAATCGGGCATACCTGATTTCAACCGTATACAGATAGTCCCCACGTTTCTTAGAATAAAATGATAAGAAACGTTTTGAGCCTCGAGTTTCCGGAGTACCTGATAATGACATCATCCTTGTGACGTAAGCGTTCGAAGTGACTGAAACATCCCGTCGGTACATTTCCCCAAAACATTAAATGCTTGACAGTGGTGGTCGGCCACTAGTACCGCCGAAACGTCACCGCTCTTCTATAAATACAGGGTTCCTCCTCTCATTAAGAACTTTTACTTCCCTTTTCGCAACTCCTCTGAACTCTTCTTTTCTCTATCTCTTTCTCTTCCGCCACCAGTTCTTCCGCCCCTTTAACGCTAAAAGTTGTCAAATCTTATTTCCTTTCGCTTCTTTCAACCGGAATCAATGGCTAAAACCTCTAAAATTGTTCCTCAAAAAAAGGGAACTTCCTCCTCTTCTTCTCGTCCGGCTGGCGGTAAGGCACCGGCCCTCCACGAGATCGTTCACGGTGGTTATACCTTAAAGAAAGACTTCTCCATCGAAAATCCTCCCGATGTCCCTGGACGATGTGAACACGCTTCGAGGTACATCTGTTCGATAACAAAGAAACACCTCGAAGTTGTGAGAAAGGACTGTGGCTAGGGGGATGGGGTCGTGGTACAGATCCCCACCCGTGAAGAGGACATTACTACCCACGTGGAGGGGTTTCTAACTGTGTACACTTACCCCTTCACGTTGGGCCCCCTCGATCCAATCGTGATCGATTTTTGCAAGAGGTACCAAGTTACCCCCAGCCAAATCCATCCTTATTTCTGGCGGATAGTGATAATGCTTCGATACTTCACCAGCAAGGCCGAGGGGCTCGAGTTCACCCTCAGCCACCTCATCCGTTTATACCGGCCTCAACCTTTTCGAGGGTTGATCAAGCTCCAACGTCGGTCGACCAAATCATTCTTTGCCAGCAACGATGAGGACAAAGATCGTGGCTGGATGAGCCGGTTCATTCGAGTGAGGATCAGCGATATTATCCCCGGGGAGCAACTGTCGTTCCCTGAAAAGTGGAACTTCGACCGTAAGTGGAGCCTGTTTCCTTAGCAATTTTCTGCATTTTCACTATACCTTGCATAATGTTCTTTTCCTTTATTGGCAGCGGTTCCTTGGATGCCCCATGCGATCCCCGACCTCGAGGACTGGGTCCGAAAGCTAGGAGCCACCTCCTCGTATGACAAACGCAAGTGGCGTGACTTGTCGAAGGGCAAGTGGGAAGCCAAACGCCATGGTAAAATCTTTGATATTTCCTTATTTATCTGAAATAATTCCTTTTTGATACTTGGTTTTTATTTATGCAAGCATTGAAGATTTCTCCGAAATGAGGTCGGCCCTTCCCCGGGAGAAGATGGAGTCCCTGATTCCAATGCCGAAGAAGGACAATAAGAGAAAAAGGGCTTCGAAGCCCAAAGACCCTCAAGATGAAGTGGGGCCTGCTCAGAGACACAGGAAGAACGTCATTCATGTGGCCATAGACTCGGTCTACCAGTTCATGGATGATGAAAACGACGAGGTTGAGGATTCGGCGCTGGTGGCCCGAACCAAAAAGCCGATCGAGGCCATTAAACCCTCCAAGCCGGAGACCCTGCCTCGAGGAGAGGAAACCTTGAAGGAAGGAAAAGGAAAAGCTCCCGAATTACCCGAGGTTATGGTTATTCCTTGGCCTTCGATGAGCATACCAAAGAAACGGATTCCGAGATCCCCATGAATGAACAGAGCGCCTCGGGCGACCTGCCCGGGGCCGTGTCAATGGGTCATTCTCCGTCGTTGTCGGCTTACTCCGAGGAATCCATAAGATATTCTCGAGCTTTGAGAACCCCTGAGTTAGGCAGAGCCCCTAGTGAGGATGATCCTTTCCAGGGTAGTTTCACTGGGGTTGATGATGCCGATCTTATCGATGCGTCCTCGATCTTCGAAGAGGACCAACGTCTCTACTCTAAGGTAAGCCTCAACTCTTAATGTTGCAATTTCCTAAATGTTGCAATAATTTCCTTCCTTACTTTGACTGATCATTCCTTTTATTTGTAGGCTTTTACCAAGTTTAAGGCCGAGCTGAGCCAATGTGAGGTCGAGCTGAACAAATCCTTGGGTGAAGGGAAGGCCCTGAGGATCCTTTGTGATAAAAAGGAGGAGGAGCTCAAAGACCTTCGGGTGGAGTTAACCAGGGCTCGACAACTACGAGGCCGAGCTGGACACTAACGTTTTGAAAGAGCATGGCCTTAACTATGGAAGCTAATACTTCGATGTCTCAGCTGCAGCAGAAGGTGGAGATGTTGGGGCAGCTTCGAGGCGAGGTTGACCGATTCAATGCCGAGTGACACCAATGGAAAGAAAAGATGGACCGCCTTGCTGCAGGGAAGGAGGTTGCATTGACCAAACTAGCAGCTACCGAGACTCAGCTTTGGAATGCCAAAGAGAGCAGTTCGGCCCAGGCCGAAAAGATTGCTGAGCTCGAGGCTAAAGTTGCCAAGGTCGAAGCCGAAGTTGCTGAAGCCAGGGCCGAGGCCAAGAAGACTCAAATTACGGCTGATATAATTGTTACCGTATATTTGAGGGACACTGAAGCTGCTTAAACGAAGTTGAGAGAAGATGTTGATTGGGAAAAACGAAGCAACGACTATGCCAGGTGCCGATCTCGAAGGGAGACTCTCGATGAGGTTCACGCTAGGGGCTTCGATCTCACTGAGGAGATAGCCCAAGAAAAGGAGGATGAAGATGATTCTCGATTCCTTATCTCCTCCGATGATGATGATGATATCGAAGGAGGCCAAGGCATGTCCGGAAATGAAGAGGGGTTCGAAGAAGATACCACTCCCGATGAAGAGGCTTCCCCCGAGGGAGAAGCAATTCTAGGAGGAGAAGCTACCCTCGAAGGGAGGGATGCTCCCTTGGTGTAGATAGGAACTTCCTTTTGTATTTTCTTTTTTGTTGAACCTTTGTACACGTCACTTTTTTGAATGTATATAAAAGAAGAAATTTCCTTGAATGCCTTCTTAATTTTTCTTACTTTACAACTTTTGCAATAGTTTCATTCTTCGAACGGTGTACTCAAGATTCTGCCTTGAATGGTTTGTTTGAAGTTACCGCGGCTGGGTTCGAATAGGGTTTAAACCTTCGAGATATATACCCTTAGTGTCGAATGATGACAGGTCTTCGGGCCATAAAATGTTTGTTTGGGCTCGGGGTAATCGAACCCTTAGTTTCGGATGGAGTGAGAACAAAGTCTCGAACCCTTAGTGTATCGGCCCTTAGGATCTTTTAAGTGGGGCCATTATGGCCTCTAAGAGATGGCTGTTTTAATTCCTTTTTCCGGCTAAAAATACTTAGTGAAAAATTTCATGTTTGTACCTTTTGCACGCATTTTTCACCCATTGGGTTTTTTTGAGGGTTTAGTGTCGATCAGACCCTTTTTGTTTCTAATGCCTTAGCACAAGTTCGTGTATAAGTAGTTTTGATACCTCTTGAGGTTTTCTCGAGGGCTGATTTTATCGAAGCCCTTTGATTATTTTGCCGAGGGTAGCCTTTATTTAATCGGTTTTCCGAAGTATTTGAAGGACTTTAGTTCATAGCGGAAGTTGTACGTCTCCGAGCTGCATTATTTTGGTTGTAGCCTTTTCATATGACCGTAGTCTTTAATACGGCCGTAGCCTTCGGGCGGTCTTTTTTGGACTTGTTTCCCGACAGTATTTTGAACTTGTTCGAAATGTTAGTCCCCGAGTGTGATGGCCTTGTCCTTTACATTGAGGGATGCCTCTTTGAGGGTTTACGAGTTCGATTTTATATAATTTGAACGTGTTGACTGTCGATGACACTCCCCGAGTAGTCGAGGTGTACTTGTGTGGTTCGGCTCTTGAGCCTTTTCTCATATAGAATCATAAGTATGGATCTCATATAGTAGCAAATTTCTTCAAGACATAGAATGTTTAACAGAAAGGGTGCTTCTTTAAATAACTCATACATGCGTACATGTTTTGCCGTCGGGGCTCGGTTATTCTATATGGACACGGTTCCTTTGACCGTTTGGCCCATTACAAATTTTTCCTATCGAGACCTCTTATGCGTGAAGTATTTTCCTCGAAATGTTAGTCCAGTCCCCGAGGGTGATGCCCCCCAGTATTCGAGGTTGATTGAAAATAAGCGTTAGATACTATTGAATTCCCCTTAGGTAGCATATAGTTGTTTCCTCGTTAAAAACCTTGCTGGAAAAACCCATTTGGGATAAAACCCAATCTAATGAAAAAAGAGTGCAATGCATGCTTCAAAACCTAAGGTCTTTGAATAGAAGGATGTCTCGACATCTTCGATCAAACACCTGCAATGAATTAGTCTCGAATATAAATGGAAAAAGGAGAAGATCATACCTTATCAATAATATCATTTGAGTGATACATTCCAATTGTTTGGCAATTGCTCGCCTTCCATCAAGCTAAGTTTGTAAGATCCCTTTCCAACGACTCTGATGACTCGATATGGTCCTTCCCAATTTGGGCCTAGCTTCCCTTCATTCAGGTCTCGAGTATTGAGAGTGACTTTCCTTAAAAGTAAGTCCCCAACTCCGAAGTGGCGAAGGTTGTCCATCTTATTATAATACCTCTCAATCCTTTGCTTTTGTGCATCCATTCGAACAGGTGCAACTTCTCGTTTTTCATCCAATAGTTGAGGCTAGTGTTCATAGCCTCGTGGTTTGACTCCTCGGTTGTGTGTTGAAACCTGACGCTAGGTTCCCCGACCTCGACTGGAATCAATGCTTTGGAACCATACACAAAAGAAAACGGAGTTGCTCTCGTGCTGGATTTTGACGTCGTTCGATATGCCCACAGTATCTCGGGCAACACTTCTCTCCATTTCCCCTTAGCATCACTCAACCTTTTCTTCAAGTTTTGGATAATAGTTTTGTTTGTGGATTCGGCCTGGCCATTTGCGCTTGGGTGATATGGCGTCGATAAGATCCTCTTTATTTTGTTTTCTTTGAGGAACTTTGTCACCTTGCTGCTGATACATTGCTTCCCGTTGCCGCATACTATTTCAGCCGGTATCTCGAACCGACACACAATGTGATCCCATATGAAGTCTATGACTTCTTTTTCTCTTACTTTCTTGAAGACCTGCACTTCTACCCACTTGGAAAAGTAGTCATTCATAAACAAAATGAATTTAGCTTTACCTGGTGCCATTGGCAGGGGGCCGACGATGTCCATCCCCAATTTCATGAATGGCCATGGGATATGACTGAATGGAGTTGTTCACCTAGATGATGGATCATCGGTGCAAGCC
Organism: Nicotiana knightiana; assembly: GCA_005239525.1. Taxonomy (NCBI): domain Eukaryota; kingdom Viridiplantae; phylum Streptophyta; class Magnoliopsida; order Solanales; family Solanaceae; genus Nicotiana; species Nicotiana knightiana. Next base: position 7,268 of record ML438883.1, read on the forward strand.
TTTGGAATTTGTTGCACTTTCGAATGAACTCCTTAGTGTCTTTCTCCATGTTATCCCAATAATACCCAGCTCTAATAATTTTGTGATCAAAGAGTGGGCGCCGGAATGGTTCCCACAAGTGCCTTAGTGGATTTCTCGTAAAACATAATCAGTGTCCCCTGGTCCTAAGCATACTTCCAATGGTCCATTGAAGGTCCTCCTGTACAACGTTCCATTTTCATCTAGTGTGGATCGACTGCTTTGGCTCGTAGGGCTCTCGACTATTCAGGATATGAAGGGAGATTTCTGTGCTTCAAATACTCAACATATTTATTCCTCCAATCCCAAGTCAAACTTGTAGAGTTTATCTCAGCATGACCTTCCTCGACCACAGACCTCAACAACTGGAAAACAATCCTCGGGACAACATCATCTTCTTCGACTGATGAACCCAAATTCGCAAGCGCGTCAACCTCAGTGTTTTGCTCCCGAGGTATATGATCCAACGTGCACTCCTGCGGTGCAATGTCACCTGTAACTTGTCTAAATACCTTTACATTCTATCTTCTCAAACCTAGAAGCTTTTGTTCACTTGGTTCACTACCAACAGTGAGTCACACTTGGCCTCGAGACCTCTGCTCCCAAGCTTTTGGCTAATCTGAGACCTGCAATCATGGCCTCGTACTCGGCCTCATTGTTAGTTAACCTAGAAGTTTTGATAAATTGTCTAATAGTGCTGCCCGTAGGTGGTCTCAAAATGATGCCGAGCCCGAACACTTTCACGTTCGAGGCACCATCTATGAAGAGGGTCCATACACCTGACGGCGTACATGACTTTAGTAGAAGTTCCTTTTCTACTTCGGGTACGAGGATAGGTGCAAAGTCAGCCACGAAGTCTGCTAGAATTTGAGACTTGATAGCCGTTCCGGGTTGATATTCAATATCAGACCCACCAAGTTCGATGGCCCATTTGGCCAATTGGCCCGACAGCTCGAGCTTGTGCAATACATTTCGAAGTGGATAAGTAGTTAACACACATACGGAGTGACATTGGAAATATGGATTCAATTTTCTAGATGCGCTTATTAATGCAATTGCTAACTTCTCTAAATGTGGATACCTGGTTTCAGCATCTCCTAAGGTTCTACTTGCATAATAAACAAGAAATTGTGTACCTTGCTCTTCCCGAACTAGCACGCCACTTACCGCTACCTCATACACAGCCAAGTATAAGTATAGTTTCTCATCCTCCTTCGGGGTGTGAAGCAGAGGTGGGCTCGATAGGTACCACTTTAATTCCTCCAACGCTTGCTGACATTCCGGAGTGCATGCGAAATCATTCTTCTTTTTGAGTAAGGAGAAGAACTTGTGACTCCGATCTGACGACCTCGAGATAAATCGGCCCAAAGTAGTTATCCGTCCGGTTAGCCGTTGTACGACTTTCACACTGTCCACGACGCTGACCTCTTCGATGGATTTAATTTTGTCGGGGTTGATCTCGATCCCCCTATTTGACACCATGAAACCTAGGAACTTTCCCGAGCCAACTCCGAAGGCGCATTTCTCGGGGTTGAGTTTCATGTTGTATTTTCTCGAAACTTCGAATGTTGCCTACAAATGAGTCAAATGGTCCTCTACACGCAGGGACATAACTAGCTTATCGTCAATGTAAACTTCCATTGATTTACCTATATGTTGCTCGAACATTTTATTAACTAGGCGTTGGTATGTAGCTCTCGCATTTTTTAGCCCGAATGGCATTACATTGTAACAATATGTTCCATACTTGGTGATAAATGAGGTTTTTTCCTGGTCCTCCGGGTTCATTTGAATTTGGTTGTACCCGGAGTAGGAATCGAGAAAGGTAAGGATCTCGTGGTCGGCCATGGCGTCAATCATACGATCGATGTTAGGCAATGGAAAAGAGTCTTTTGGGCATGCCTTGTTCAAATCCTTGTAATCTATGCATATAAGTTTGTTTCCTTTTTTAGGAACTACGACCACATTGGCTAACCATTCAGCGTATTTCACTTCCCTGATGGACCCTATTTTGAGAAGTTTAGTTACCTCGTCATTTATGAATGCGTGCTTTACCTCAGACTGGGGCCTTCTCTTTTGCATTACCGGTTTAAACCTGGGGTCGAGACTTAGCCGATGTTTTGTTATCTCCGATGGAATCCTTATCATGTCTAAATGGGACCAAGCAAAGCAATCTATGTTATTGATGAGGAATTGAATGAGTCTTTTCCTGTTCCCAGGTATACCTTCCATTCGGGCAGATGCTCGATCAATATCACCTGCTCCAGCTCCTCGACCATTGACTTTGTTGCATCTGATTCCTCGGGAACGATGAAAGCTCGAGGAGTAAGGAAATCCTCTTCCTCATCCTCGAATACCTATTCCTCGGGCTCGATCGAGGCTGGGGACGGTGATTGCTATTTGGCCAACTGTTTGTCTTTGATGTTCGGTTTTTCTGAGGTCGAAGGTGCTGGTGTTGGTGTCAAATCATGAACTGCAAATATCTCCTTTGCTGCGTGTTGCTCCCCATAAACTGTTTTCACACCATCTTTTGTTGGAAACTTCATCATTTAGTGAAGGGTCGATGGCACCGCACTCATGTTATGGATCCATAGCTCCCGAGCAGTGCATTGTACCTCATGTCACCTTCGATGACATGAAATTTTGTGTCCTGGATGGTCCCGGCTACGTTCACTGGCAGGATTATCTCTCCCTTTTTTGTTTCACAAGCCATGTTGAAGCCATTTAGGACTCAAGATGCAAGTACAATTTGATATAGTAGTCCGAGTTGCTCTACGACCTTCGTCCTGATTATGTTTACCGAGTTACCTGGATCCACAAGAACACGTTTAACTTGAATTTTATTTAGCAAAATAGAAATTACCAGGGCGTCGTTGTGTGGCTGAGAGAGGCCTTTTGTATCCTCGCTATTGAATGTAAGGGTGCTTTCGGGCATGTAATCTCGGGTCCATTTCTCTCTTGTGATCGACACTTTGGTGCGTTTGAAAACAGGTCCCTGTGGGATGTCGAACCCACCAACAATCATGTGGATAATATGTTGAGGTTCCTCTTGCTCATTCTTTCTATTGGCGTCTCTTTCTCTGAAGTGATTTTTGGCCCTGTCACTGAGGAATTCTCGAAGGTAACCTTCGTTGAACAACCAAACTACCTCTTCTCTCAACTGTTTGCAGTCCTCGGTCCTATGGCCATGTGTACCATGATATTTACACATCAAGTTAGGATTCCTTTGTGAAGGGTCAGTTTGTATAGGTTTGGGCCACCTAGTGTCTTTAATCCTGCCATTGTCCGAAATGATACCCGAGGCATTGGCGCTGAAGTTATATTCCGACAATCGAGGTGCTTCTGCGGGATCGATGTACTTGTCAAATCCATTCTTACTCATGAGTCCCCGAGAGTTTTGCACTCGATTATTTCTTCAATCATTCCGGGGGTATTGCATCCCGAACTGTTGTTTCTTCGATCTGCGACATATGGCTGGTACCGTTCTCTATTTGACCTCGGTTCTCTGTCAATATCCCTCGAGTCCTTTACCGCCAATCTATTCGGGTGAACTGACCCCAAGGGGGCTCCCAACTGGTCGTCCTCGACCCTGATCTTTGATTGGTAGAGATTATGCACGTCCGCCCATGTATCAACAGGGTATTCAACCAGGATTTGCTTCAACTGTCGTGATGCTATCGAACTTCGTTCATTCAGCCCTTGTGTGAAAGATTGAACGGCCTAATCATCAAAGACCGGCAGTAACTCCATTCGTTCCATCTGAAATCGGGACACGAACTCCCTCAACATTTCGTTGTCCCTTTGTTTAATCTTGAAGACGTCTGACTTCCTCGTTGCAACCTTTATAGCACCAGTGTGTGCCTTTACAAATGAATCTGCCAACAGGGTGAATAAATCGATAGAGTTCGGGGGCAAGTTGTGATACCAAATCATTTCTCCCTTAGATAAAGTTACCCCAATTTTTTTCATCAAAACGGACTCGATCTCATCGTCCTCTAAGTCATTTCCCTTTATACCGCATGTGTATGTAGTGATGTGTTTATTAGGATCGGTGGTCCCGTTGTATTTAGGTATGTCCGTCCGGCATGCAGAACTTCTTTGGAATAGGCTTCAGGGCCACGGTCGGGGGGAAAAGTCTTTTGCACGAACTTTTTGGAATCCAAACCCTTCAAAATCGGAGGTACCCCTGGTATTTGATCGATTCGGGAGTTGTACGTCTCCACCTTTTTGTCATTATCTTCGATCCTCTTTTCTCCTGATTCGATTCTTTTGGTGAGCTCTTCTAGCATTTTCATGATTGTAGGGTCAGTCCCTGATCCATTATCATTCGGCCTTTCTGGCACCGGCTCAATTCGATGAGTGATTTCTGGATCAACCACGTTCGGGGTTTTTTGTTGACTTTGTAGCTGAGCGATAGCAATCTGCTGACTTGTAGCATTTCGAAGATTACTTGGAGGCTAACTCCCTCATCTCAACCCTGCGTTCCTTGACCACCAGGTCGGACCTCCCTGCATACACTTCCTCCGATGTCTGCACCTAAGTCCGAATTTAGAGCAATGCGCGAACCAACATCGATTGGCTCTGCAATTGGCACTACCCCGGGGTTAAGCGATGGTACACCAGCCCCTGAAGCAACTACATTATCATTTTCCCCGTGAAATCTGAGACCATCACTGCCGTGTACGGGTGTGTTTTGCGAGTTCGACATGTTTCAACCTGAAAACAAAGAATCTTTGACAAGAACAAGTGTGAAAATAACGTGTGTCATCAAAATCAGCACTGGAATAATCACTATTATCTTTAGCCCCACGGTGGGTGCCAAACTGTTTACCCTAATATCTGAGTAACAATTAAACTTATGTTGAGGTCTAAAAGATATGTGATTTAATCCAATACTAATCGATAAACAAGAAGATAAGTGTGTGAGTTAAGTGAGCAAGATAGATCAAACAAGTGTATGAGTGCCTCAACTTCGAGCTCCAATGACCTCGAGGGATACTAAGATGAACAGTACAATATAAGAAGGATAAAGCTAAAGGACAATTCTTATAAGAGATTAGCACAAAAATAAGAATGTATATTCTTTGCCAATGATTGATGATCTTTACAAACGAATGGGCTTCCCTTTATATAATAGGGGAGTCCTAAATAAGATACATTTCCATTTCTAGAAAGGAATCTAATTTGTATAGTTGTCTAATCGCCTAGTACGAATTCGTACAAATCCGTTCTGAAATTTACGCCTTGATTTTTGTGCCATTGCGGGAATCTCGCCTATTCTGTTACAAATCCATAACGGCATTATTTCGAGGTAGACTATACTCGGCCCCGATATTGTGCGCTTTGATCCTCGAGCATTGCACTCTGTCATCAGGCTCGAGCTCGATCTACTGAGCTTGCTTGATCCATTTCGAACTCGGGCTCGGGGCAACCCCTCGAACCTATGAAATTGGGCGTACCTGATTTTGACCGTATATAAATCCCGCGCTAAAGTCTTATTTTAGCGCGGGAATCATCAGGAGTTTGATATTGAAATATAGTTTCCTGAAAAAGTAGTCTTAAGATTCTACTTGATCAGTTCAGGAAAATTGTTTTCTTTCTTATATTTATATTTAAAAATATAGTCTACACCAAAAGATTGCAAAGGGGCGTTATCGCTAAGGAATAGTCGATAAGAAACAAGTTACTTAATATTTTTTATTTGAGAAAATTTCAATTCATCGTTTCTCGTCTTGAGTGTTAATATCTTAATTAATTATAAATTAATGTATTTTTAATTGTTATATATATATATATATATATATA
>ML438885.1:0-10283 GCA_005239525.1 Nicotiana knightiana
AGGTTCACTGTTTAATTCAATCTAAATGTGACTAGTTCTTTTATTAACTTAACCAAATCAGTTAACCAATTTATCTTTTACTTAATCAAATGGTCTCCAGAAATGACCAACACTGGGAGACATAGGCTAACGACTCAGTTTGACAATCAGAGATGGATTAAGAAAAGAGAAGTCAAATAATTCCAACGTAATCAAAAGGGAAACATAAGTGATCGACGATTAATAACTAAACTATTNAAGGGGGAAGGGGTACCAGTGGGGTACTAACAAGCCCGACAGGGTTTGGAAATGATCCAAACCCACATGAATCAACAGCTCTCACTAAGAGCTGTTGACTCATGTGGTTTTGAACCATTAATCATTCCGGATCGCCTTGGTAACAGGAACTAAGTCTTCTGCCTTTCTTAGATCTGAAATCGAAGGAATTTGGGTGGTTTTTTAGGGAATCTGATGGTGGGATGGGGTTAAGGGGAAGGAGAAGACTATAGGGTGAAGGTTTGGGGTTGATTGGAAGGGGTCCGGTGGCCGGACGGCGGCGGGAATTCTAGGGCGGCTAGGGTTTTCTAGAGAGAGAAGAGAGGGAGAGCCGGGTGGAAGGGGGGTTAGGTTTTGTGAAATGAGGGAGGTGGGGTTTGATTTGGACATATATGTAGTTCAGGGGTGTGGGGTTCGGATCCGTTCGACTTGGGATTTAATGGGGGCGAAACGGTGTCGTTTGACTTTTATGGGGGCAGGCCGGGTTAAGGGTTTGGGCTGGGTTGTTTGGGTGTTAGGAAAAAAGATTTGGGCCTGGGCAGCTTTGGTCCAGGTCCGATTTTAACTCTTTTTTATTTAACTAAAGATCAATTAGTTAATTTCCACTCTAATTTAAAAACCAAGGAATGTAGTAATTAATTTGATCCTCATTTATTTATGGATTAATCAAGAATGACACAACCAATTCTATATTCCTAATTCAAACCGTGTTTTATTGAATAAAGGATGATTAATTTCTGTAGTAATCAATATTAAAAACTACATTACGTCAGATATTCGTCATTTGTCTATCATTTAACTAATTATGACCAATAAATTCGTAGTGCAGAATTTCAATGATTTTGAAAGATGAATTATGGATATGCAAGCAACGCGAATAATTCACAATTAATTACCGAAAAGTCAGTCAATATTTATAAATCAATTGATTTATTGGGATTTTTATAGGACGATACGGCGAGTAAAAATCACATGCTCACAAAGGCCACTTAGAGAAAAATAAAATAAAAAAAGAGGAAAATAAATACATTTAGTCCTTGATAATTAGTGGCATGAAAAAGAAAGTTGCACCTAAAGAATAGTGGGGTAATTATGAAGCAAAGCGTGGTAAAAGTTCTGGACAAACATGAAAATGGGCTGAATGTTAATGTAATTGTATTAAAAGTACTTAGGGAGGTTAGTCACTATACCCAAATGTATCCTACCCGTCCCTTAGACTACATTACAACCAAATAAAGACCTGTTGATCTTGTACTGAATAAACTCAATTAGTAGATTATTACACTACGGGCAAGCCTATGGCGTATCTGTGTGGCATAAGAATGTTCTTTTTGAGAGTGAGTGAATTCTTTTGATTTAAAGTTCCTATTGCTCTTACTATTATATTTTGTGGAACTACTCTCAATTGTGTGAAGTGATGGCACGTGATTTATGAAAAAGAGGTAAGTCTTGACCCCCTTGTAAAGTATCTCGAGGAAGTAAGAGTATGGCTTGGCATTTGAGAGTCGCCGCTTGAGGTATACATGTTACACTGCTAGGTTTAATGCTTGTAAAATGTTGTGGTGTGACACCGTAGGGAGTTGTTTGATGTAGAAACCTTGTAGGATATAGTGGATTGCTCGAGGACTAGCAATAATTTAAGTGTGGGGTGTTGATAATAGGCTAAATTTACATAGTTTAACGTATGTTTATGCTCCAACTTAATGATGCTTCACTGTCTTAACAATTATTAAATGATGATAAATTGGCTCTAATTGTGATTTTTGTGTCTCACAGGAGTACAATGCACTATTGAGGACTGAGGATGGTGAGTTGTGCAAAATTGAAGAAGAACAACCCCATGAGATAATTTATGGAGGACTTGAGGGATGAATACACTTGAGACAGAAGGAAACCTCACTAGCGCGGGCATTAGCGCGCCCGCGCTATTCCACCAAACAAGGCAGAAAGAAACCCCATTAGCGCACTGTAGCGCGAGACTAGCGCACCCACGCTAGTCCAGTGATCATCCAGGTAGTGTAAAACTCAACTAGCACGGGCATTAGCGCGAGACTAGCGCGCCCGCACTAGTCCAGGCTGGAAAAATAATTTGGAAGAGGTATTTTTAGAAGTTCGGGGCCAATCCACTTAACCTATAAAAGGTTCAATTCGCCCAAAGGAGTAGATTATCAAGGTTTAGAGTTTAGAACAATAAAAGCAAGGGCAAGAGGCAAGGAGGCAATTGGGCATCAATCTATATCTCCTTTTTTTGTGCTTTTACCTTTGCTTATGAATTCTTTTATAGTTTTTATCATTATTATGAGTAGCTAACTTTTCTAATCTAAGGTTTTGGTGGAACCCGTCGGGGGATGAATTTGTTGTGATATTAATATAGTTTTGGTTGGTTGTTAATCTCTATTTGTTCAACTACGTTCTTGTTGTAGTTGATTGAAGGGCCCTCAATTAGCTGTGCCTATTTATTATGTATCTACTTGAGAGAGAGTGCATATTTAGGTAATTGTTTGAACAACACCACTCCCAGAGTATAGACGAAAGTCATAACCGAGGGTTTAGAGGTTGGATTAGAGATAACGATACCTCGGGTGCAATCTAAAGTGAACTGTAATGCAATCTAGCTAGCGTAACTTGAGAGAGTGCGTCTAGTAAATTATCATAATTACTTGAGAGAGATTTATGGTAACTGGAGTGTTCATGATTGATAGAGACAACTAAATCAAAACTATAGGAAGTATACAAGAAGGAAGTTCACCAACGGGGGAAACCATAACCTTAGATGTTTAATCCAATTGTTTACATCTTATTATTAGTTAATCTTAAGTTTATTATTTCTGTTCAGCGGTAGTAGTAGAAACAACACAAAGTGATATACACAACGTTTGAGAAAGTTGACTATTGAGAATCTAGTAATCTAAAGACGATATTTGATACGTTAATTCCCTGTGGGATTCGACTCTGGGCAAAATACCCGGATTATATTTGCAACGCCTGCTTAGTCTTTTAACAAACATAGTTGAGCGTGATCACCGGCAACTTCGAGCTCATAAGCCCTCCATGAGGCACCGATGTAAGCCCTCCATGAGGCAATATCGCATCTGTAAGACCTCAAAGAGGCATGCTTAAATTGGTAAGCCCTCAACGAGGCCACATCAAATTTGTAAGACCTTAAAAAAAGGGCATAACTGCAACTCGGGGACTGTCCTCGACAACCACCCCACCGAGTTATCAAAAACTCGAAGCCGTAAGACCTCAGGGCAGGTAACTTCGATCTCATAAGCCCTCTATGAGGAACCAATGTAAGCCCTCCACGAGGCAATATCAACAGTATAAGCCCTCCATGAGGCAATATCACCAATGTAAGCCCTCCACGAGGCAATATCAACAGTATAAGCCCTCCATGAGGCAATATCAGCAATATAACCCCTCAACGAGGCAATATCAACAATATAAGCCCTCCATGAGGCACCGATGTAAGCCCTCCATGAGGTAATATCGCATCTGTAAGACCTCAATGAGGCATGCTCAAACTTGTAAGCCCGCAACGAGGCAACGTCAAATTTGTAAGACCTTAAAAAAAGGGTCACCTACATCATTAACCCCGTATCTCCATCGGGGAAAATGTTGAAACCGCTAGAGAGTCACCTATATCATTAACCCCGGCTAGGTCAATCGGGGCCTTCGACACGCATCTAGGATCCCGTAAATCATCTACCAAGTGCCCTTCGGCCCGGAGAATATTTCGGCTGATAATCGGATCAGGGACAACATCCGATCTACTCTCAAAAACCTCTTTGGACCCAGGTAAGATGGAATCATCGACTTCTAATATAGAAGACCTCTGCTCAACAGTCAACGGGTTAGAAAAGGCAGAAGCAGTTATGCTTCCATTTCCCTCGGCGATATCAAGAAATCTTTTTTCTCGTCTAAGGCCGCAGAGTCAGCCTTAGACCTTTTCACTATGGTCCTCTTTGGCTCCAAAGGCTCGGTCGATGATTCCCTCTTTCTATTCTTCTCTTCATTCGGTTTTGGGATATCTTATCCCCCAGGAAATGCTTCTCTCATCAAAGAGGCCTCCCCTAGGCCCGCATAGACACAAGAAGTCATAATATATTCAGGGGGTGTCTCTTTTAGTCAGAACTCAGGTGTTGCAAAAGGAAAAGCCCCACCATGATTTTTAGCTTCCCATCGACCGCTAGCTAGGTCGCGCCACACACTCTCGACATACGGGAAGGTAGAATCAAGCTGGGGAACCCAGCTCGAGAGATCCTTAACCGCATCGGGATACCATACAACAGTTGCATCGTCAAAAGGTATTAGTTCAAGGGAGAATTGGCACAAAGAAAAATTAAAGTATTAACTTACGATTCGTAATCCATTCCTAGGGTAACAACATCCTTTCGAATGAAATCAAATCTGAGGTCCTAACTCGAACAAAGCGGCTTATCCACCCCCTGTCCTTGCCTTCATCGGTGGAAGCAAAGAAAACCCTCGAGGCCCAACGTTGAAGTTTAATCAGACCACCTGATAAAGTCGGGGACTATACATTCTAATCAGGTAGTCAAGGGAGAAAGGCATCCCCTCGACCATATTTGCAAAATGCCTAATCATGTAAACAATACGCCAAAACGATGGGTGAATCTGGTCGAGCGTCACTTGATATCGCTTGTAGATATAAAAAATGACGGGGTCTATCGATGGTGAAAACATCCCTACCGGGCCTAGGGTAAATGGATAGGTGTATACACCGAGGAAGCCGATTTTGTGGGTTGTTATGTCTTGCTTCCGAGAAGGAATCTCCATTTGCATCGCATCTCCCCAGCGGCAGTCGACCTTCACTTTCTCGATGTTTGTTATTAGGCTAACATATCGGGATATGGGTTCACACCACCCCGGCTTCGAGAAAGGTTTGTCGACCTTAAAATCAGAGGTCGTTTCGCAGGGTCTGGGGATGCACTCCTCGAGATTTAGGGGAAAAGTTTCCTTTCCCGTAGAGGAACGCGAGGTAGAGGGGGATTTATCATCTTGTGGAATAGTTTAGAGGTCTTCGTCATTCTTGCTGAAAGATTTCGAAGGAAACGAGGGGGAGCTGATCAGAAAAGGGATACTAGAAATAAGTAATGAGAGATCTTTTTAGAAAAAAATAGGAAAAGTAGTGAAAGGAAAGGGGCAGGAGAAGGAGTATTTCTAGGGGCCAACCGCGCGCATAGAGGAATGCCAAAAGACAGTCAACCGCCGTAATAAATTCGAATCTTTTCAAGAAATGTGCATATATGGCTTCTGAGCATCTCTCACATCAGTTGCTTTCGTGGCATGACTGACAGGATAATGAAAGCATTAAAAAGTTGGTGAATTCAAATTGTTTCTTGTCTTTTCAATACAAGAAATGCGGTGACTATATGTATACGGTAAAATCGGGGAAGCGAAGCCCGATTTTAAGGCTCCTACAACATTCCGAGACTCGACCTTGACTGTATCGAAGCGGAATCTGAAGTTTAACCCCGAGGTGCACTTCTCGAGGAAGAATTCTTAGGGGTCGATGCACCTCGAGGCAGGGCAAAATTCGAAGATCATCATGAAAAGGCGGGAAACTCCTAAAAGACACGTGATTAAAGCTGACCAAGTACGCAAAATAGTACAAGCCCGTGTCGTGGCAGTAAATGGCTGTACCCGCCATCTCTCTTTTGTAATAATTACACATGTACTATGTTGAGATTCCCCCTCATATATAAAGAGGACACTTGTCACTTTGTAAGACACATGATATTCAATACAAGAACAAGAACACTCTCTGCTCTCTAACTAAAATATTCTCTACAATTATTTCACTGATTTATTGCCTTTCATTTATTGTGTTCATTAGTTGTTCTTCATTTACTACTTGTTATTAATCAGAAATAGGCCATCTTCGAGGCCCTCAATACTGTTATATCATTCTCTACAGCCCCTTGTCAAGCTCTTAAGCTCGATCTCGAGGTCCATTCCGACTAAGCTCGAGACCCCGTCCCTCCACTGCTCGGTTTGCATAATTTTATTAACTTTCGCTCTTATTTTGTTTTCTCACTTCTCACCTAGCATCTACGGCCTAAACAACTGGTATTAAAATAGATCACGTATTTTTAAAATCACATAATCAAATATAATTGTAATTACCATTTTCAAGGTAAACAAACTTCAAATTTCTTTGAACGTCTAAAAGGTTTACCTCATCGTCATCATCATCTTCATACTAATCAAGTTTCGTCACCAAGGCAAATATGGTATCATATTCAACAACTTTGCTTACAACGACCATCATGGAGATGTCTCCTTGTTTATCATCACCCTTTAATTCACTATAGGATATCCCCAGGACGCAAGAGCTTGCTTCATAATATTATCAGCGACATCTCTTGTGTTGAACTTCTTGCCGAGGACTGGGTTCCTCTTAGCCATCTTGTCTAGGTTGTGCTTGTAATGGTCGTGCTTGTGGAGAGAGAAATCTTTGATGAAATTTTCTGGCTTTCCGCACAATGTGACAACAATCATAACCTTTTATATTTCTGCTAGAGCTACCTTTCTTAGGAATTCCTCCATTTCTACGGACCATTTTCTGAAATCTTCGTGTAAGATAGGCCATGTCAGCGTCATCACCACTTGAGTCATTGTTGTCTGCCTTGAGAACCAGATTCTTCTCCTTTTTCGGTTCTCTTTTTTCATGATCTTTCTTCTTTTTCATTTCATAGGTTTTTAGATTTCTAATGAGTTCGTCAATCGTCAACTTCTGCAGATCTTTGACTTCCGTGATAGCATTGACTTTGCTTTCCCAGGAACCAGGTAACACGCTGAATATTTTTCTTACCAGTTTATTCCTTAGGATAATTTCTTTAAGGGAGTGAAGCTCATTGATGATGGAGGTAAAATGAGTATGCATGTCCTGAATGGACTCATCCTCCTTCATCTTGAAGAGTTCATGCTCAGTAATAAGCATGTCGATTTTTGACTGCTTGATTTGAGTGGTTCCCTCATGTGCAGTTTGGAGAACATCCCGAATCTCCTTGGCAGATTGACAGGCTGTGATGCGATTGTACTCGTCTGATCCAATGTCACAAATGAGGAGCTTCTTTGTTAGCCTCGTAGAAAGAACTTGCCCCCTACTTACAAGGAGAAGAGAATATTACAGAATACTCATAGTGAAAAAGTTTTATGTGTTCACATTTTTTCTTAAATAAAATGAGACAACCAGGCTATATCACTCTGTGGTGTTACTGTTGGGAGGCTTAACATTGATCCCTACCTTATTTATTAAAGAGTGTTCACATTCTGTAATCATTTTCGGCAAACATGCCAACCAACGTTGATGGTCTTACAATGAGTTCCTACTTCCGTAGCTTATCCCATCTTCTCGTTTCATCATATCTTACCAGCTTGTATGTAGTATTACCGCAGCACTTTATTGCGAACACAAAAGAGAAAGAAAACTAGAAGTTGATATCCGCTTATTGGGATTTCTTATGGATACTATTTTTCTTAGACGTAAGTCAAGATGGATTGAAAATAGGGAAAAAGAAAACGCAAAACTGAAATGCCATGTCTTGACGTTTGTCTCTTCACTTGTTAAGGTTCTTCCTTCTTTTTATATTAAAAAAAAAAAAAGAGCATTTAATGTTATGTACCTGAACTTGAATTGGATGATCTCAAAGAATTAGCAATTGACGTTTCTAGTGCGAAGAGCTTCATTTATAAAAAAAAACACGAGTAGAAACTTTATTTTTTTATTTTTTATTTTTTATTTTTTTATTTTTTTTGTAGCTCGTGTTTTAGTCATGTTAGTATCCTTTACTTTAAGTCCAATGATTATTAGGAGTTTTCTAGTCTTATCAGCTAATTATATATTAGTAAACAATATAGAGAACTTCTGGTACTTTTTATTTTTATTTTAATTCTATTTTGCTTTATAGTGTAATGGATCGGGTTGGTTCGGTTTTTATTAAAATCAAATCGAACCAACTATATCGGTTTGAATTGGTTCGGTTTTGTCGGGTTTTTTGTTACTTAAATATTATTTCAATTTTACTTTGTTAAATTATGGATAAATGAATATATGTTTAGTAAAAATATAAAAAATTGACAAACATAGTGTCTATTAAATATTCTTATTGGAGTGTATTTTTAGTAACACATAATAGTTATTTTTTTAGTCGTATGACAATAACTTTTCGTTGATACACTTTCAAGGTTAGCCAAATTTAATAATTAAACATAAAAATCAATATGAAAGCTAAATAATAATAATCACTTCACATTCGAAAAAGATATAAGAATTTAATAGATTTTAACATATGATATGAATATGGAAAAACAAAGAGATTGACGCATTTCAGTAACACTTGATGATAAAGTGATCATACAACTCATTATTTAAAGTTAATAAATATGGAGCACTACATATACTATTAAATATTATATCCCGCAAGAGAATCACAAATATTTTTAGACATTTTTAAAGAAAATTCTATATAAAATCTTAAAAGTATATACAAAATTATATATTTATATATCGGTTTTGTTCGGATTGTTTTACTCAATACCAAACCAAATCAAGCCAAATTTATTCAGTTTTTTAATCGGTCGGTTTGAATTTTCAATTTAATATGGTTTTTCGATTCGGTTTGTACACCCCTAACCCTAACGTAGAACCTATCTAGGTGGTTTGGCATTTCTGTCGCATTACCTTGTATAAATATAATAAGGATTGAATGCGGAAGATTTTGAAGGTAACTTATGAATCTCTTGTATCTCGAGCAGTTTTTCGTCTTATTCTTCAAGTAATTCTATATCAATCTATTTTTGTCCTTATAAGCATGAATATCAAAGTATTTATCTAGAAAATGATTTTATTATAGCACGTACGTAAAAAAATCAATTGTCCAGCTTTTTCCAAATGGATAGTTAATATATATGATTTTGTTCCTTCTTTTCCTTGGTTCCGTTGAAATTATCAACTCCGTAAGTTCTCTTATGGCTCTCTAACTAATCTGAATTCTCATGTAAGTTGAAGAATATCATTTCTAAGGTGCAAATTCGATTGAATTGAATAGAAGAAAATTATATTGAAATTGTAACTAATAGTGTATCTCTTGTAAATATACTTTCAGTTGTGCATCCTTGTTGTTTAACCAAAAAAGTATGAGATCTTTTGTTAAACTAATTGAATAAGAAGATAGAGGCTAAATTCTAGTTAAGGATAATTAATTTCAAATCTGAGATGTATAACATGAATAGAAAAATATAGTTGAGTATAAATGATGTCAGTAGTTATGACCGGATTTAATAGTATGAAAAAGACCATACATTAAATAACATTAAATGACGATAAAATGTAAAATAAAGGAGAAGATTCACCCAATCTTGAGTGAAGTGGTGTTGGACTTTAAAGCCATTGGGCTTTAAAGACAAGGAGTGTGAATTGGAAAATGGTGGGAAATAAAATGGAGGGAAATGAAAATTTGAATCAAGTGAGCTTTGTCATGAACTTTGTACCACATTGGTGAAAGACAACTACACTTGTGTGTATAAATATAGAATCACTTCTTAGAGCTCTTAAAAGGAATTGAAGAGAATGAACCCTCGCGTCGTCGTCGTCGCTCGGCTCAGCTTCGGCTTTGGATTTGGATTTGGAAAACTATCGATAAGATTATTTTTGGACAAAATTTATTTAATTAATTAGTTAAGAATTAATTAAATGCCAGTCAGTTCATTAATGGAATTGACTGAAACGTATAATCCAAACGTTGCCTTTCCCTTCAGAACAAACACCTCTTCACATTACACTGCCTATAAATTCCGAGGCATGGCTTCCTTTTCACTCACTGAAAAAATCCAGAATTTCCTTCTGAAAATATACTGCATTCTATTCGCAGACTCTCCCTCCCAATCGTAAGTGTGATTTTGCTCCGTTCTTTGAGTTCGTTGGTATCCTGCAACTAGTATTGCCACTGTTGCAGGAAGGTTTATTCCGTTTCATCCTGGGAGGATTTAATCCATTACCTTGG
>ML438885.1:19243-67582 GCA_005239525.1 Nicotiana knightiana
GGGCGGACCCGTTGGGCCTCTTATGAGATGCAGTGTGTAAGTTTTTTTGGAATAAATTCACTTTGTTTTCGGCTGTGCGTCTTTGGCTCTTTATCCTTTCCTTATCTTTATTGTTTTTTTTTGGAGTGGGTTCGGACCGTTTCGCGGTGAGTCCCTATTTTTGGTTCGGGAATTTGGCGTGGTTCATATTTGCTTTAATCGAGCGGGGTGGCTTTACTTTGTTCGAGTGAGTTTGGATCGACTTGATCTAAATGGGGTCAAATTGATTTGACTCGAAAGAAGTCAATTTGACCTGACTCAAGCGGGGTCGAATCGTTAAAATAATTTGAGTGGAGTCAAAGTGTTGAACACAATTCGAGTGAAGTTGAGTGTTGGAATAATACGAGCGACGTCGAATGTGAATGATTCGACTGCGGCCTAATGTGAAAGGTTCGAGCGAGGTCAAACTTAAATGACTCGATCAAGGTCGAATGTGAAAGGTTCGAGCCAGGTTGAACGTGAATGATTCGAGCAAGGTCGAACATGAAAGGTTCGAGCGAGGTCTAATGTAGGATATTCGAGCAAGGTCGAATGTATAAGGTTCAAGTGAGATCGAACGTAAATAATTCTAGCCAGGTCGAATGTATAAGGTTCGAGCGAGGTCGAACCTAAATGATTCGAGCAAGGTCGAATGTGAAAGGTTCGAGCGAGGTCGAACGTAGGAGATTCGAGCAAGGTTGAATGTAAAGGTTCGAGCGAGGTCGAACATAGGAGATTCGAGCAAAGTCGAATCTATAAAGTTCAAGCAAGGTCGAACGTAGGAGATTCAAACTTAAATGACTCGAGCAAGGTCGAATATGAAAGGGTCGAGCGAGGTCGAACGTGAATGATTCGATAAAGGTTGAACGTGAAAGGTTCGAGCGAGGTCGAACATACGAGATTCGAACAAAGTCGAATGTATAAGGTTCGAGCGAGGTCGAACGTAAATGATTCGAGCAAGGTCGAATGTGAAAGGTATGAGCGAGGTCGAACATAAGAGATTCGAGCAAGGTCGAATGTATAAGGTTGGAGCGAGGTCAACGTAAATGATTCGAGCAAGGTCAAATGTAAAAGGTTCGAGCGAGGTCGAACGTAGGAGATTCGAATTTGTGCAAAAAATGTTGCATGCTACAATGCTTATTCGTATCATTTGGCGTGCGTTACATGCCTGTTTAATATGTTCATTTGAGAATTTCGTCGTATACCTAGTCCCTTCATCGTTTTTCCTGGAGTAGTCGAGAGGCGGAACGATGAATCGCAGACCTTAACTTCGAGCAAGGTTGAATTTAATTTTGGCGATTCGAGCGAGGTAGAAGTTACCTTGGTGATTCGAGCGAAGTCGAATTTACTTTGCGATTCGAGTGAGGTCGAATGTTACATTGGCGGTTCGTGGGATGGCGTAGGCGAATGGCGAGCTAAATTGTTTTTCATCGAGTTTCATGCACTGGTTCATGCATGCACCAGGGTGAGTCCCAGCCTACGTAGTCCCTTCACCTTACGGCGTGGAGAAGCCTCGGCAGAGCGGGCGATGATTTTGGTGCTTAGAAGGTTCGCATGTGGTGGTGTATATCGACGGGCGGGTAGGCGTTGCACACGTGGAGAAAACATGGGCGAGCTCTTGATACCCGCGTCTTACCTGTGTCGGGACGTAGTGCTTGTGGAAATTGTTTTTTGTTGCTGCTAGTCCGTTTTGTACCGGGGTGAGGAGGTCGAATGTTGATTCGTCTAATTGATGCAGCGTCATTTTGGCCAAAATGCAGGTCAGCTTCATGCACTCGCGCTTTGCCTGCATATATCAGAGAGATTTACATGTTTTCTAGGCTGGTAAGCCAGTCCCAGTCTATATGATCTCTTGGCATCTTGGGATTTGCTTTGGCGACGATCGCTCTCTGTTCACGTATCGGGGATAATGCTCCTGCTTCTATTCCACTTAGAGAAATGGTCAGTTAAAAACAAATGAAATCGTTCGTTACCTCGATTTGATCGGTTGACAAGTGGAGTTGAGTGACCACGTTCCCTTCTTTGGTTATGCTTTTTTGGCCGCTACCAATTTGGCGTGGCCGTTCGCTTTAGTAAGGTTGTACGTCTACTAATAAACCGTTGTGTCGTGTAACATTGTAAGATTGTTATTGCATCAAACGAGACTTTCCTATCGTGTGTTTAGGAATGTGGTATAGCGCTGCATGACACCGACAGTATACCACAAACATCCTTATGCCATGAGTTACTTTTAATAAAATTGTTTTTAACCTTTGCTTCCTTAATGACACTCATTGTAGGTAAAAATGTGCCCATCAAAAAGGACGAAACACCACAAGGACCAAAGGAAAGGGACAAAGTTAAGCTATAGATGTCACAAAGGCATCCTTTAAAGCTTTTACCTACAGTTTTTCAAGTTTGCATTTGTAACGATAGGAGGATGCCTACAATGAACGGAATTAGAATTGAGTTTTAGATCTAGAGGAAACTAAAATTTTAACTAGGAAATTCCCCACAGACGGCGCAAAATTGTTTAACCAAAAAAGTATGAGACCTTTTGTTAAATTAATTGAATAAGAAGATAGAGGGTAAATCCTAGTTAAGGATAATTAATTCCAAATCTGAGATGTAAACATGAATAGAAAAACATAGTTGAGTATAATTGATGGCAGTATTTATGGCCGAATTTAATAGTATGAAAAAGACCATGCATTAAATAACATTAAATGGCGATAAAATGTAAATAAAGGAGAAGATTCACCCAATCTTGAGTGAGGTGGGATCTTCTTTCATTTGATAACGATGAATGATAGACGAATACACGAATCTTAGGACCCTTTTTAGATTTCAAAGGGAGTGTGGGATAACAAATCCTCTAATTTCTTTAGAGATATGTGTTTTTTATTTAGATATAGAGATAGAGAGTCCCCCCTCTTTTGCATCTCTTTATCCGTATATATACACTCAGTATTATCTGTTTCCCGATGGTCTTTGTGTGTCTTAGCTGGCCGTGAGCGCTTTAGGTCGGCCTCCCTGAACGTCATAGCAAGCGGTACGCCGTGAAAGTTGTCTGATAACCTGACCTTGGTCATGGCCATGACGCTCGTCGTTACGGCCTCTTGGGTGTACATTCATGACTTAATTACCTTCTTGCTACATTCTTCGAGATCGTTTTTATGTGGTCAAATTTCGACCCATACACGCGTGAGATTATTTTTTCTATTATTTTATTATAACCATCTCTATTTTGCCACGTATAAGTGTAATTCAGCACCTGTACAACCACCTTTATTAAAAAAATAAAATGATACTATATACTGTACCAGAATACATCTAAAAAACCTAAATTGATATTAAGACCGAGATACAATGACGGATCTACATTAAACCTTATAAGTGCTTAAGCACCCATTTTATGTTCGCCAAACATTACACTTCTATGTTGGAAACAAGTGATTTTACACAAAAAAATTGGTTGAGCACCCAATTTTAGAAAATAAAATATTCTGTTAAAGACACTTGAGCACCCACGACAAAAAATTCTAAATTATCCTTTAAAAATGCTTTAATATGAAATGTAAAGAAATCCAAAAGAGTTGTCAAAGAATATCTCTTGTACTATTGTTAGTCATACACCTCCTTTGTAAACTGAAAAGTGAGCGGAGATGAAATGACGAGAGAACATGGAAGATATGACGTTTGGAGGTTGGGAATTATTCAACTTCTGTACTGTCTTCAGAAATCGTTGTCATGAAATTTAAGTGATCAATGACAAGGCCTGTCACAGTCACAAATTGGGTTGTCTTGACACCTTTTCATTTCGATTCCCCCTCCAATATTAAGTGATTAGGCTGATTTCAATTCCTTCGACTATATATCACTTGCTCTTGTTGATTTGCAACTCTTTTTATAAGCCCTCCCTTAATTCTTCCAGATCTATTTGACTATTTCCTTTCCTGGGTTTTGAAAGCATGTCTTTTCTGGAAATTTTTTAAAAGATCATCTAAAGGTAAAAGAGCAAAAAGAGTCGAAATGGAAAAAAGGGACATCGAATTTATGAGTCTTACTTTCCTTTTTAGTATCCTATTTAGTATGTTTAAAAAAGGATATCTCTTTCTATATATAATAACTTTTTTAACTCTAACTTTCCACGTGACATATTTAAGAACATAAGATCAAGTTTTGATGCATTACACACATTGTTTACCCTCAAAATCGGATAACAATTAAATTTGTAAGTGGTTTTAAGGATACGCGGATTAATTTGACACAAAATGATAAATTAAGTTGCAATTGAAATAAACAATGATAGAGTAAATGCAAACTACATGAATTGAACAGTCTCAGCCTTGGAAGGTTAATCACCCTCGAGCCGGATACACTTCGGTCAGTATCAAGATACAGAAGAACAAGAGCTTAAAGAGAAAGAATGATAATGTATTGTTTGGAATGTGTCATACAATTTGTTCAATGAATTATCAGACCCCCCTTTATATAGTAAAGTAGTCCTACTTTAGATACAATTTTATAAAAGATAAAAAATTCCTTAATCTGCTGATTGTCGGTTCCTTGCTGATACATGCCAAATATCCCGCCGTAATATTCGACTGATCGCGGATATTTCGGTCTTCTGTTGGTTATGCTAACAACGTTTCTTCGAGCTCGTTTGGGGGTAGGGTCGACTCCGGGGTCACAGACTCAATGTTCTCGAAGGCAGGTGCTCTGACCTCGGATTCTAGCCCGATGTGACTTGGGGTCGATCTTTAGTCTTGTATTGCCATGTTCCGAGTCCATGTCGTAGGTGAACTCGATATCGACCGTATGCAGATAGTCCCCTCATTTTTTTGGAGAGTAAACGACGAGAAACGACACGAGCTTCCGATTCTTACTTCGACACCACACGAAAGAAACGATAAAACAGGCGAGACCTCTTTTCAGTCAAGTCTTAATGGAATTAAATGCTTGTCAGTTACTGGTCGGCCACTCTTGGATAAGAACCGTCATTGAAAAATTATAAATACCTCCTCATTTGTTCATTCATACTTTACATCCAAACCTTCTGCCCTCATACCTTAGGAATCTTAATATTTTCAGGCACTTATTTTTTGGTTATTTGAGATCTTTTACAAGACTTTTGTTTGTCTTCATCCCAAACCACCAAGTACTATTTTAACTTCCTCTTTTTCCTTATTTTTCCTCCATTTTCAAAGAAATGGCGAAGACTTCAAAAATCTTTACCCAAAAAGAAACTCCTTCTACCTCGCGGCCGGCTACCGAGGAGACCGTTTCGTGTACTACTGCCGAGGGAGATTTTAAGGTTGAAAAGCCTTCTTCAGTACAAGGCCGGTGCGAGGATATCTCGAGGTACATCTGCTCGATCATCGAGGATGTTCTCTCTGCAGTAAAAAAGGATTGCAAACATGTAGTGATTCTTGAACCCGACAAAGACATTACCACCCACGTCGAGGGATATTTAAGTGCTTACACTTATGCCCTTTTTGGATCCGTCCATCATCGATTTCTGCAAGAGATACAAGGTATGCCTCGGTCAAATTCACCCTTCATTCTGGAGGATCGTGATCCTTCTTCATTTCTTTGTGAGCAAGATCGAAGGATGCCCGTTCACCATCGATGACCTCATACGTTTATACAGTCCCCAACTCTACCTGGGGGTGGGGGACTGATAAAAGTCGCGCGTCAGGCCAGTAAAGCCCCATTCTCGAGTATTGATAAAGATCGGGATCGAGGCTGGCTAGGCCGGTTTGTCCGAATGAGGACTTCAGACTTGATTATAGCTGAGCATATGTCATTTCCTGAGAAGTGGAGTATGTTACGCAAGTATAATTTATCTTCCAAAATTTAATTTATCGCTTTTCCCCCTCTTTCTTATCAGTGTTCTGTGGTGGTGCAGCTGTTGCTCGGGTCCCAAATGCAGTTACTTGAATCAAGGAGTGGGTCAAAGGCGTCGTACTACAAAGGCCCTATTCCGAGCGTTCATGGCGCGAGCTTTCAAAGGGCCGATGGGAGGCCCATTCACATGGTGAGATCTCTTTCATGAGTAAGTAATATTTGGGTTCCTTTTTGCATCACTAAGTTATCACTTGTTTTATTCCTTTTTACAGGTTTATCCAAAGATGTCAAACTGAGGCCTCCACCCGGTGGTGATAACTTCCCCATCAAGTCCCGTATTCTAAGGCATGGTGAAGAGAATAAAAGGAAAAGGGCTCTGAGTGCTCCAAGCTCGGAGAAAAAAAAGCCAAGGAGAAGGCTGGTGCATAAATCTAAAGAAAGCACCAGTGCTCGAGCACCATCTTCGGGTTCACTCTATCGGCTGAGGAATGAATCCGAAGAAGAAAAAGAATAATAAGCCTTCAATATAGTAGCTCAAGTGTCGTCACGACTCGAAGGCCAAGGGGCCTCCAAACCAGAGAAAGATGAGTTTGTTCTTCCTCAAGTTAGGGAGGCCGACGAGGAGGTCGTAGCCGAAGCTTCTCGGGATGTGGGCGACATCCCAAAGGAAGCACATGGTGTGATCGACATCACCGAGTCTCCTTCGTTCACTGAGTCCATGTACAACGAGGCTCAGATGGTGAAGGAATGTCCCAATGAATGGGCTCACAGAGCGGACGACCCCTTTCGTGGCTTTTTTGATGTCGTGAATTCTACTGCCACAGAGGACGTCACCGGGTTCGGTGACTTGGAGGTTCTGAAGAAGAGTTCTTCTTCGGGAAAAAGTGTTCCTTCTTCAAGCTTGAAACTGAGCAACCGGTTCCTAGCTCTGAGTGTGGATCCCGACAAGAAGCGGTTGATCGTCATCTCCGTTTCGGAGGATGCCCGAATCTTCTCTATTCCCGTATGGGTGTCCAGCTACCTTCAGTTATTGGTGATTGAGGAAGACCAAGCTAAGATGAATGAGGTAGACGCGCCCTGCCTGTTCAACGAAGCACAACATGCGTTAAATTAGGTAACTTCAAATACTTCCCAATGATTGTTAATTTGTACTGAGACTTATAGATAATCCTAACATTGCTCTCTGTATTTGTAAGCCTCGGTGCTTCATCATGAGATCTTTATCCAATATGGGATGAGCTAAACCAACTTGACGCCGAGGTCCGAGGGATCACTAAGAAGAGAGATAATTAAGAGCCTTCGACCTGAGATGGAGGTGACTCGGAATGAGCATGCTGACTAGGTCGAGCATGTAAAAATATTGAGGTTAGTGACTATGAGCTAGACTGGGTGACTAATTGTCGGAATCCGTAGGTCCAATAAAAAATAGATTGGATCGACCAACTTCGAGCTGAGATGGATGTTGTCAAGGCCAAGTCCGATGAACAGAGAGGCAGCATGGACCGCCTAGCCTCGGGAAAAGAGACTTCTCGGGCGCAGCTGGATTTGGATGAGGATGAGGTTTGAGCGGCAAAGGAAAAGGCCGAGGTGAGGAACTCCAATCTCAGCTAAGTGTAGCCGTCTCTGATAGAGGAAATCTTGCTAAGGAGGTAGACACGACTAAGTCAGTGGTCGTTGTTCTTAAATCCGATACCGATGAAATGGTGGCCCAATATAAGACCGATGCCGAGGCGGCCCAGGCCCGAACAAAAGATATCATTGAGCATGCGAAGCGGAAATCCTGAAGGGGGGCCCTCGAGGAGATTCATGCTCGGGGTTTCGACTTGTCGAGCGGAATCCAGAGTGCTAAGGGGATCGAAGCCGAGGTCGAGGCCAATAGGTTGGATTATCCTAAGGAAGACTCCGAGGGTTCGAGCAGATACGAGGGTGAAGGAGACTCCGAATACCTTGGCGATGAGGCAGCCTCCGGTTAAGATCAGGCCGTTTAAGTGCCTTGTACATTTTTTTGTATTTATTTACTTGTCTACTTTTGTATTTTTTTTGTCGGCCATCTTTGAATTTTGCTGTTTACTTTTCTTTATTATTTATATTTGCAAAGATCCAAATGCCTTAGCATGAAATAGTTAGGTCATGTTCGGAGGTTCGACCATGCCTTGGCTTTGACATTATTTTGTTTAAGGAATCATGGGGGTTTGGTATTACTAGAAACTTTTCCCTAAAGTACTTATAATTTTTTAGATTATAGCTTGCTGAGGGTAGACTTTAGAACCGGTTTAAAAATTTTTCAAGGCCTTGTTTTTTATCACTGGTCACAGACGTCTCCGAGCCGTTATAATATGGCCATAGCCTTTTTAGTTCGGGTGTTTCCCAGTTGTATTTTCACCTCGAGTTATCTGGGCTTGCCTAATATAACAGTTCAAGAATGGGGATGGACATAACCTTGAAGATTCAGACACTGCCTAATAGGTCTTGTGCCCTCTGGGCTGCGATAGACTGAGCCGTCCGAGTTTGTGTTTTGGACAGCAGTCCCCGATTGAGAGTGATCACTTGAAACCGGATAAGGAGGCCCTTGGGCTCGATACTTTCAGGGGATCGGATGTAGGAAATTCCTTAAAAAAATAGAAAGAAGAGAAAATTTTAAGGGAAAACATATTTATCCGCAAGGTAGAGACTTTTTTTAATTATTGTGCGTAATAGTTACACATGTGTACAAGATTTGTGCCAGGGCTCGAGCAGTCTATGCTGAAACGGTTCATTTGACTGTTTGTCCCTTATATTAAATCTTATCGATCGAGCCGAGACCATTCAATCATATAGTTTCTTCCTTGCTAAATTTTTTATTTGAGGGTAATGCCCCCTAGCATTTGGGGCCAATCATAGGGAGGCCTCAAATAATATTGTCATGATCTTCAATACCGGTTCGTAACCGAACTTCAATTCTAAGTTAGCACGATTTACTGTTGCCTCGTTAAAAACCTTGCTGGAAAATCCATTTGGGACAAAATTGGTTCAAGGGAAAAAAAGTGCAACACATGCTTTCAGGCCTAAAGACTGTATCGTTCTTTAATTATTGCCTGCAAGTGTTAGTTCAGAATGCAAATAAATAAAAGGAAAGAAATTAGGTCGTACATTAGCATTAGTATCACTTCAAGTGAGCTATGTTCCATTTTTTCTGTAGTTGCTCACCGTTCATTTTTTCGAGTTTCTACAATCCTTTACCGGTGATCTCGACAATTCGATAAGATCCTTCCCAGTTTGGCCCCAGCTTCCATTCGTTCGGGTTCCGAGTGCTTAGTGTGACCTTTCTTAACACTAAGTCCCCGGCATTGAAGTGTCGAAAGGTGGCTCTTCGATTGTAATATCTCTCGATCCGCTATTTTTGGGCGGCCAACCGGAAGGGCGGCTTCACGCCTTTCATCTAATAGCTCCAGGCTCGTATTCACGGCCTCATTGTTTGATTCCTTGGCTGCATATCGAACCCGAGACTTGGTTCTCCGACTTCGATCGATATTAGAGCTTCGACGCCATAAACAAGTGAGAACGGGGTGGTCTCGGTACTGAACTTGAGGTCATACGGTATGCCCAGATGACTTCGGGCAGGATTTCCTTCCATTTTCCTTTGGCGTCGATCAACCTCTTTTTGAGGTTTGTGAGTATGGTTTTGTTTGTTGATTTTGCTTGTCCGGTCCCACTAGGGTGGTAGGGTGTTGATAGGATCTTTTTGATCTTATGATCTTCGAGAAACTTGCTTACTTTGCTGCCGATGAATTGTTCCCGTTGTCACATACGATCTCAGCCGGCGTTCCAAACCGGCATATGATGTGGTCCCAAATGAAATTGATGACTTCTTTCTCCCAGACTTTTCGTATGCCTGGGCTTCCAACCACTTAGAAAAATAGTTAGTCATAAACAATATAAATTGAGCCTTACCGGGTGCCATGGAATGGGGCCAACAATATTCATTCCCCACTTCAAGGACGACCATGGTGACAAAACCGAATGCAGCAGCTCCCCGAGTTGATGGATCATCGGAGCGTTTTTTTGACATTCATCACATTTTTGTACGAACTCATTCGCGTCCTTTTCCATATCGATCCAGTAGTAGCCGACTCTAGTTACTTTTCGAACCAATGATTCGGCGCCTGAATGATTTCCATAGTTGCCTTCGTGTATTTCCCTCAAAACGTACTCGGTATCCCCTGGTCCTAGACATATCACGAGTGGGCCGTCGAATGTTCTTCTGAACAGGGTTCCGTATTCGGACTGGCTAAACCGGGCTGCCTTTGTATGCATGTCCCTCGATTCTTTTGTATCTAAGGGAAATTTTCCGGTCTTCAGATATTCTATATATTTATTTCTCCAGCCCCAAGTAAGGCTCGTCGAATTAATCTCGGCATGACCTTCTTCCACTACCGATCTCATGAGTTGTACCACTTCCCCCGAGTTGAACTCGTCATCCTCGACTAACGATCCTAAATTAGCAAGGGCATCAGCCTCACTATTTTGATCCCGAGGTACGTGCTGCGAAGTCCACTCCTTGAACCGATGTAATGTTACCTGCAATTTATCCATGTACCTTTTCTTTTGTTCCTCTCTGACCTCGAACGTCCCATTAACTTGGTTCACCACGAGGAGGGAGTCACACTTAGCTTCGATCACCTCCACCCTCAAGCTTTTGGCTAGTTCAAGACCTACAATCATGGACCCATATCCGGCCTCGTTGTGAGTCAATTTCACAGTCCTAATAGATTGTCTAACTAAGTTTCCTGTTGGTGGCTTCAATACGATGCCAAGTCTAGACCCTTTTGCGTTCGAGGCACTGTTCGAAAAGAGGGTCTAGATCGCCGAAGAGGTCCCTGAGTTCATCAATAACTCTCTTTTGACCTTTGGTATTAGGGCCGGTGTAAAGATGACCACAAAGGCTGCCAAATTTGAGATATAATGGCAGTCCGGGGCCGATATTCAATATCGTACCAACTGATTTCCATGGCCCATTTAGCCACATATGGGGTGACACTGGAAGTATGGTCTTAGCTTTTTAGAGGCGCTTAACAAAGCGAGCGCCAACTTTTCAAGTTGAGGGTACCTAGTTTCAGCCTCACCTGAGTTCTTGCTAACATAATAAATTGGAAATTTCGTACCTTGCTCGTCCCGGACTAGGAATCCAGTTACCACTATCTCTGATACTGCGAAGTACACGTATAGTTGTTCGTCTGTCTTCGGCGTGTGAAGAAGCGGTGGGCTCGATAAATACCGCTTGAGTTTATCCAAGGCTCGTTGGCACTCCGGGGTCCATGAAAAAGTTATTCTTATTCTTCTTCAATAGTGAGAAGAGTCAGAGGCTCTTATCGGAGGACCTCGAGATGAATCGCCCCAGGGCGGCTATGCGTCCGGTTAATCTTTTCACGGCCTTCACATTGTCCACAACCATAATATCTTCGTTGGCTTTGATCTTGTCGGGGTTGATCTCGATTCCCCGGTTGGATACCATGAACTCGAGGAATTTACCTGATCCAACTCCAAATGCACATTTCTCAGGGTTCAGCTTCATATTGTATTTCTTAAATATGTTGAAGGTTTCCTGCAAATGTTTTAAATGGTCCTCTGCTCACAGGGACTTAACCAACATATCGTCAATGTAAACCTCCATTTATTTTCCTCTTTTTTCCTCAAACATCCGGTTTACTAGGCGTTGGTAAGAGGCACCGTCATTTTTTAATCCGAATGACATCATGTTATAGCAGTATGTGCCATACTTAGTGATGAAGAAGGTTTTTTCATGATCATCCGGGTTTATCCATATTTGGTTTTATTCGGAGTAGGCATCGAGAAAACTAAGGATCTCGTGGACGGCCATGGCATCGATCATGAAATCGATTTTGGGCAAAGGGAAGGGTCCTTGGGACATGCCTTATTCAAATTCTTATAGTCTACACACATTCTTAATTTATTCCCTTTTTTAGGGACTACCACTATATTTTCTAACCAATCCGGGTATTTAACCTACTGAATGGACCCTATTTTAAGGGGTTTAGATACCTCATTCTTGATAAAAGTATGTTTGACCTCGGACTAGGGTCTCCTCTTCTGCTTGACCAGATAGAACTTCGGGTCAAGGTTTAGCTTATGAGTGGTTATCTCCGATGGGATCCCTGTCATATCAAGGTGGGACCAAGCGAAACAATATTCATTAGCTATAAGAAATTGAATGATTTTTTTCCTAAGCACGGGGCGTAACCTCTTGCCCAGGTATACCTTTCGATTGGGCAAGTGTTCACTAAATATGACTTCTTCCAGTTCCTTGACCGTTGATTTTGTAACATCAGAGTAATCGGGGGATATGAAAGATCTAGGGACCCCGTAGTCCTCGTCCTCGTCTATACCTCGTTCCTCTAATTCTACCGAGGCTGGTATCAGTGATTGCCATTTGGCCTTGTCTTTGACCATCTGGTTCGGATCCTCCGATATTGAGATTGTGGATGCCAAGATCACTTCATCGATCACAAATATTTACTTGGAGGCCGGTTGTTCCCCATAAACTATTTGAATCCGCTGGGTGTTGGGAATTTCAACACCTGGTGCATTGCCGAGGGCATGGCTCTCATGTTGGGAATCCATGGCCTCCTTAACAAAGCGCTGTATCTCATATCCCCCTCGATTACATAGAACTTGGCTTCTTGCACAATTTTGGCGATGTTTACTGGAAATGTTACCTCCCCTTTAGTGGTCTCGCATGCCATGTTGAATCGGTTTAGGATTTGGACCGTAGGTACAATCTGGTCTTGTAAGCCGAGTTGTTCCACGATCCTTGATCTGATGATGTTGGCTGAGCTACCTGGATCAATTAACACATGCTTAATTCGAAATTTATTTATGAGTACTGATATTACCAATGTGTCGTTGTGGGGCTGCACGATCCCCTCAGCTTCCTCGTCATTAAAAGAGTAGGTTCCTTCCGGTACGTAATTCCAAGTAATTTTTTTTTTCTTTTGATAGATACTTTGGTGCGCTTTATCATCGGTCCCTGGGAATGTCAACCCCACCGATGATCATGTTAATGACGTGCTGAGGTTCTTTCTGCTCGGCCTACTTATTAGAATCCCTGTTCTTGAAGTGGTTCTTGGCCCAATCACTTAGGAACTCTCGGAGATGCCCATGGTTGAACAGTCAGACCACCTCTTCTCTTAATTTCGGCAGTCTTTTGTTCTGTGGCCATGACTGTCGTGATATTTGCACATTAGGTTGGGATCAATTTGGGATGGATTAGACTGTAAAGTTCTAGGACAATTGGTATCTTTGATGTGTCTGATAGCAGATACAATAGCGGCGGCATCAACGTTGAAGTACTCCGATAATCTCGGCGCTTCTTTAGGCCCGATGGGCCTGTTGAAGTTGTTTTTGCTCATGATTACCCCGTTGCTCTAACCTCGATCACTTCTCCTTTCATTTCTCATAGAATTCCGCCCGGACCCACTGCTTCTTCGGTCTCCATTATATAGTTGATACCGATCCCTATTTGATCTCGGTTCATGATCGATGTCTCTCTTGACTATGTCGATGGTTTTGACGGGATATATGGACCCGAAAGAGGCCCCAAGTTGATCATCTTGACCATGATTTTTGATTTGATATTGGTTGTGTACATCGGCCCAAGTGACGACTGGATATTCCACCAGGTTCTGTTTCAACTGCTGTGAGGCCAATGAGCTCCGAATATTGAGTTCTTGGGTGAAAACCTGAACGGCCCAATCAATAGTGACCGGTGGCAGGTCCATCCCTTCCATTTGAAATCGGGATTCGAACTCTCTGAGAATCTTGTTATCCTTCTATTTTACTTTGAAAAGGTACGACTTCCTAGTCTCGACCTTGATGGCCCCGACGTGTGCTTTCACGAAAGAGTCTGCAAGCATAGAAAATAAGTAAATAGAATTAGGAGGTAAGTTGTGATACTATATCATTGCTCCTTTTGACAGGGTCTCTCTGAACTTTTTAATAGGACAGACCCAATCCCATCATCCTCCAAGTTGTTCCCTTTGATGGCACATGTGCAAGAGGTTACATGCTCATTTGGGTTGGTCGTTCTGTTATACTTAGGAATCACAGGCATGAGGAATTTATTAGGGATTGACTTTTGATCCGTGCTCAGAGGAAAATGTTTTTGCATGAACTTCTTGGAATGCAGTCCTTTAAATATCGGCGGTGCTCCTGGGATTTGGTCTAACGTAGAATTGTAGATTTCCACTTTTTGTCATTAGCTTCGATTTTCTTCTCCCCCCGATTCTGCCCGTTTTGTCAGTTCCTTGAGCATCTTTATTATCTCGAGGTTAGTCCCTGATTCATTTTCATTCGACCTCTCTGTGACCGATTCATCCCTGCGGGTGACTTCTCGGGGTGGGTCGGGTTCAACTCTGCTCGGTGCGCGGCTTTGGTTTTGTAACTGAGCTATCGCCACCTATTGTGCCTGCACCATTTCGAAGATCACCTGTAAACTGATCCCGTCTCCTCCAATGTTTTGTATAAATTGAGCCGCTGATCGGGCTCCACCACAGACGTTATTCTCGGGGTTGATAGGTAGGTTTGTGTCGATAGCCACATGTAAATTAGCGTCAATCGGGTTCGCGGCCGGGGCTACGTTGTTACTTTCACCATGGTGACTGGACTCATTGTCAACATGTAGGGGTGCTGATTAAGAGTTTGACATTTTGTGTTTTAACCTGAAATTTTAGACACTTCAAAAAACAAGTGTAAAACAGTGTGTGTTATGGAGATTTGTATCAAATAACCAATATTATCCTTAGCCCCACGATGAGTACCAAACTGTTTACCCTTAAAATTGGATAAAAATTGAATTTGTAAGTGGTTTTAAGGATACGTGGATTAACTTGACACAAAATGATAAGTTAAGATGCAATTGAAATAAACAATGATAGAGTAAACGTAAACCAAACGAATTGAATAGTCTCAGCCTTGGAAGATTAATCACCCTCGAGCCGGATACACTTCGGTTGTTATCACGATACAGAGGAACAAGAGATTAAAGAGAAAGAATTATAATGTATTGCTTTGGAATGCGTGATACAATCTGTTCCATGAATTTTCAGACCTCCCTTTATATAGTAGAGGAGTCCTACTTTAGGTACAATTTTATAAAAGGTAAAAAATCCCTTGATTTTCTGATTGCCGGTTCCTTGCTGTTACGCACCGAGATTCCCGCTGTAATATCTGACGGGTCGCGGATATTTTGGCCTTTTGTTGGTTATGCCAACAATGTTTCTTCGAACTCGTTTGGGGCTAGGGTTGACTCCGGTGTCACGGACTCAATGGTCTCGAAGGCAGGTGTTCTAACACCGGGTTCTAGCCCGGTGTGACTTGGGGTCGATCTTCAATCCTGTATTGCCATATTCCGAGCCTGACCTTCCATGTCGTGGGGGAATTCGAGCTCAACCGTATATTTACATCTTTAGTTTAAGACAACAAGATTTAGAAGTCTTAAACTTTGTGCTGAGTCACACAGATAAATTGAAACGGAGTAAGTAAATTAAAACAGAAGGATAATTATTTTTCTACTGATTAAGGATGGGAAAGGTAGGTGGAGAAACTGGCAAGGGTAGATTGGAAAACAAAGTAATACTTAATACTCCCTCCGGTTCTCAATAGGTGACTAGTTTCTTTTTTTATTTTGGTCCACAATAAGTGTCCAGTTATGTAATCAAGAAAGAATTCAATTTATTTTTACAAAATAACCCTTATGTACATATCCGTAAAAAGTTTTCTTAGTCCTCACATTAAATGTTTAATTAGGGGTAGTTTAGTCATAATAGATATTTTTGTATAGAATTTAATATTTTGTTAATGGGTGTGCTAAAAGTAAATTGGTCACTTATTGTGAACCGGAGGGAGTATTATTCTCGAACATATTTCGAGATTTTGCTGATTCAAGACTCTCTAGGCTTCACAAAATGAAAGGACAATCAATGTTGGATTTACAGTGTGATAAATGAGGTAAAAAGGTGAAGGGCATGTCTGATATGTGTAAGTAATGCAAGTGCCCTTTTAACTAATTCAGGAAAGCTATGTGTTTCCTTTCAATTTTTTTTGTCATGTTTTGAAGGAACTAACCAAAACAACTCCCCCTTCTTTTTCAGGAAACATCATCATACTTTTGACACCCAAGCCTTGTCGAGAACAAGCAAAATAGTATCACAATTTGAGAAAAGACATATAATTACCCACTGTATATCATTCACTAATTTCCCCCTAGATCTCATGCTTCCCTTCCTTGCAGAGGCGGACCCAGGATTTGAGGGTGGCAGGGCACATAAGTCAACTACTCAACCAGTTCCCCTATATAGCTTTTGAGCTTAAGGGTTCCAAGTAAAATATATGACCGTTTTCAAAATATATACACATAATATTTATAATTTTTGCCGAAGTTAATTGGGTCCGGTGACCCCTCCATTCCTAACATAGGACCGCCTCTGCTTCCGTAACTTTATTAATTAAGCTACATGTAATCCTTCTCTTCCTTTTTACTTGTCCGATATACTAAAATATGTTTTCATTATTACACATGTCCACTATACTAAATCAAGAAAAAGATAATAATTTTTTTTTCTGTTTTACATTTATCATTAATTACTCATTCCTTAAATCATTTCTCAATAACTTGAAATGCTTTCATTATTATGGGTAAAATTGTAAAATAAATATTTCATGTATTGTTTCTTAAGAG
Source organism: Nicotiana knightiana (assembly GCA_005239525.1). Lineage (NCBI taxonomy): Eukaryota > Viridiplantae > Streptophyta > Magnoliopsida > Solanales > Solanaceae > Nicotiana > Nicotiana knightiana. Next base: position 35,823 of record ML438885.1, read on the forward strand.
GTATGAAAAGTCCAAAGGACAACTAAAGTAAACAGAGAGAGTATATGTTAAAGAACTAGACAGTGGACCTAACTCAACCCTAAAAGCTAGCTAATGAGATGAGAATTGTCCAAGTCCAAATAAGTAGAGGTGGAGCTAGCCTTATAGGTGCGGGTTCGACCGAACCCAACCACTTTTGCTCAAACGTTGCATTTATATTAAGAAATTTATTAAATATATAAAAATATTTAACTGCGAATGCATTAACTAAGACGATCTATGGGTTATGAGGCAAATTCAGAACCCATAAATTTTAAATCCTGACTCCACCTCAATATATTAGGAAATTGTTTAACCAAAGAACCGGATTCTTAGTCAAAGCTATTTTTAAGAAGTACTCGAGCTTCTGATAACCAACAAAATTCACTAAGAACAATAATAGAAATTAGACTTGTAAAATAGGAAAACAATAAGTGCACAGAAATGTAAATATATTTCAGTAGTGGTTCGAACGTGTGTCTACAAGTGAGATCTTACTCCCTTTTACAGGGAACTTCTTAATATAATGTCTACTCTTCTTAAGTATTGAGCATTAATAAATATTTATATCATTAATGTAACGTTACAATAGGTAATCGTAACTGTTGCGTGAAGATTCTGTAACGTTTAGCTCATTCATTGAAGATCTATGAATCTGCCCTTTATTCTGCCCTGGTTCATTCTGACTATGTCTCTTCAACTCCTCAATTAGACTGGAACTTCTTCTTCTAATTATCTCGTGGGTGTTTACCCCGTACCTCTTTGTTCCGTACCTCTTTCTAAGCTTTCATCCAGCTGTCTCTCTTCCATTGCTCCACGTATATTGCTTTATCATCCAAGATATTACATGTATAATTTCTATTTTTTTACTAATACATATAGTCCCCCCCACTTACCATTTATTTATCAATTGAATATTTGGTAAGTGGATACTCATTTATGGTGGAAATTTTTTGCCGCCGTTTTACTCATACAATTGCATCTGTCTCTGAACGTACGCGTCGCTTGTCACTTCTATTAAATGCATGTGCCACGTGGTGATTTCGGATTAGTTTTGCAATTCATCAGCACACTTTAGGGCTTTTTGCGGTTGCATCAGTCACGAAGTGACAGTTTTAATAATAACTTTCACATCATTATCTTTCCATTTTTTGACGGTTGCCTTCGTGTATAAATACCCCTTTTTGCATTTGCTTCTATGAAAAACTTCTAACTTTTTTTTGTTTCTTACAAGTCCTTCTTTCATGAAAATATGTCTTCTTTAAACCTAGACCCCAAAAAATTAATAATAGTCGATGAACTATCTCCTTCTTCTGTTCCGATCCGGAGTAGGAAGGGCAGTAGATTAAGGAGTTTGGGCTCAACACTTTCTAGAGGGTCTTCTATTTCTGAAAGTAACATAACTCCTCCAGCAACTTCTAGGGTTATTGTTACTCCATCTTTTTCTAGGGCTAGAGCTTCTAGATCTTCTTCTAAGAGTAGAGAGTCCAGTGAACCACTTCGAGAACCAAAGGTTGATGAGATTGTACCAACTGAATTTTCTTTCGTAAATGTTAGTGAATCCATAAGAAAACAGCTTTATTCCAAGACGTCTCATGATCGCGTTGATATTTACCCTACTCAAATTACTGAGGGTTTGATTTCTCTTGTGCGCAGAGACTGTTATTGAAAATTTAATTTCCCGGTCTTGGTCCCCAATGAAAATCAAAGGATAACTTCTTATAAAGCAGGCTATTTTTTTGTACATACCTACCCTTTTACTTTGGGTTTCAGGACTTCCATCGACCCTGTCATTATAGAGTTTTGCCAATTTTTTAACGTATGTTTGGGACAAATCGATCCTATCGTCTGGAGGGAAGTAGCATGCCTCAGATATTTGGCTAACTTGCTTTTACCTTTTATCATCTTATTCACCTCCACTCTCCCAAGTTATTCCGCCAAAGAATCTTTACTCTTGTGGCTAGGATTGAGTGAGGTTTAGTCATTCCTGATGATGATAAAGATAGAGGTTGGTATGCCAGGTTTGTTGCTGCCCTTACAGGTGGATTAGTAGGTGCAGAAATATTTACCCTTCCCTGAGAAGTGGAACTTTGCACGTAAGTTTTGGTTACTCACTTATTTCCTTATTCTTGATAGATGTTCAGTACCGTGACTGTTTTTTTCTTTTTTCAGCAACCATGGGAACCGTCGAGGAGATTTCCAGTTTCTGTGGTTGGGTAGAAAAATTATTGTTGATCGCTCCAATGGAATAACGTTCTTGGAAATACCTTTCTGCAAGGTTTGGTTGGAAAGTAAAAACCCATGGTAGTTTTTTTTTTAAGTTTCCCTTTTCTCTCTTTTTTGAACTTCTCTAATCCCTTTTGTTTGTTAGGGTTTCCCGCTCGTGGTGTCACCACTGCTGCTATAACTTCTTTGAAGCTCTCTTTGTCCAAGGCTCAAGAAATTATCTTAAATTCTTCTTCGTCAAAAAGGAAAGCGGATAGGAATCAAACCTTAGAAGATGAGGAGGAGCAGGAGGAAGGCTCGTTGGTTCGTAGGCCACGAGCAAGAAGAAGAGTCGTGTCTGATGACGAATCTGCTCCCCTTACTGGTCCATCTTCCGTGCCTGAACCTGATCATTCTACCCTTGCATACTCTGAGGAGGAAACTCCTTTTGCAGCCACTGATTCAGTTGAGCAATTGTTCCATCAAGTTTTTGGCTCAATTTTAGAAGAGACGCCTCTTTCCATCTTTCTTCCTTCTGCTCCAGTGGAACTTCAGCTTCAGTATGCCGTGCCTATTGCTGTTTCTACTTCCCCGTCTGTGCCACCCGTGGCTCCTTCATCTACCCCTACTACCCTGCCTTCTATTATTGAAGTAGGGTCTTCTAGCAATGGGGAGATGAAGCAAATTATGATCGAGGTTCCTGAGGGAGGTAGCCTCTTAAAGAAATCAGGCCAGGCGGATGTGTGGTTGAAGCCTTTGATTGGCCCGGTTGAAAAGTCAAAATTGAAAAGTCATAGCTCCTTAACGTGGATGAATGAGATTGTACACTCATCTTTGAAGGTAAGCTTCCTGCTATTTCATCTAATTTTCCTTTTTTTTTGTACAGATCAATCTCATTGGTACATAGTTAATGAAAAGGATCTTACATACGGAGCAATTAATGAATGACAACCATACCGAGGCTGATAACTGGAATGAACAATTTGAAAGCCTTCAACTTGATATGGAAGAAGTAGAAGAGGAAAAACTTACCTTAGAGCAGCAGGTTAGAGTGATAGCAACAGAATTAGCCATTGAGAAGGCTTTGTCAAATCAAGTAGGCAAGGATAAGAACATCCTGTAATCCTCATTTGCAGAACAACTTTCCCGTGCTTCTGAAGAAATAAAAAGCTTGAAGGATTTTCTAAACCAGAAAGAGGCTTATGCTGGAGAACTCGTTCAATCGCTTACTCAGACCCAAGAAGACCTCCATGAATCCTCTAACAAGGTTTAACTTTTGGAGAGATCCCTTGCTCCTTTACAAGCTTCCTACAATGCTGCTGTGGTTGAAAGGGATGAACTGAGAGCATACGTTGAACAATGGGAGAAGGACTATGAAGCTCTCGAGGATAAGGCAACTGTTGATGTGACATGGGCTTACTTGAATGCCCGACTTGATACATTAATGGAAGTGGGCCAAGAAAACTTTGACTTACAAGATGAAATTGCCAAAACTAAGGAGACAATTGAAAAGTATCGGCAGAGTCAAAGTTTTTCATCATCTGAGGTTGAAGTTCCAGTGGGTGATGAGATTGTGCCTAATGAAGTTGATGCCCAACCCTTGCCATCTCAAGATTCTCCTTCTGTTGATGAAGATAATTCTCCCAGTTTCTAGTGAACGTGTTTGTTAACACCTTTCTTTTTTTTTTCTTTTGGAGAATCAATTGGTGGTTACCCCTGGTCCCATTTGGGGGTAAAGTTAGATTGGTAAGTCCCCAATGACAACTTAGGGAAAATTTTGTATAAACAAATTCGGCTTGGACTAAGTTGATACTTAGTTTCTACCGTCGTATAATATTAATTTCTTGTCATGACTTGTGTTTTTCGAGTTTTCGTTTTATTCTTAAGTGTTTTCATATAAAATGCTTTATGTTCGGGTTTTTGTTTCACCCTTTTTAACTTTGCATTAAAAATGCTTCAATACTTCGTGTCTTTTTGAAACAAGAACGATGTATAAAAGAGGGCCCTTTTATGAACGACACTTAATAAAGAAGACGTCTCAACTTCATAATGGTGTAAATATATGAAAGAGAGATAGGAATTCACATGTTCCTTTGAGTAATGCTTTGAAGAAAGTTTTTGTATTATTTGAACTTTCATAATACTTTACATGTGTTCAAGTATCGTTTATAAATCTTTTGTAACTGTTTTCTTTTACAACAGATTTTGAATAAATACAGGGGTACAAATTTTAACCCGTGACTAAATTTTGCCTTTAACCTAAACATTCGTTTTCATTTACAAGCATGTTTTTTGTAGGTTTCTGAATCAGGCTTTGTATGATAGTCTTCAGCTCTTTGATTTCGCTCGTCACTTTTGATTTGTTAGGTAAAATAGGTTTTCAGGCTTGATCTCTGACTTTTTGCTAGTCTTCTTTATTGAGCTTTGACTTTTTTGATAGTCTTCTTTGCCTTCCATATTATATAGTCCCCCACATGTTTGAGCTTTGAAGAATGAAATCTCGAGCACTTGACTACTCTTTGCTTGTGGTCCTTTTCCTGAAAAGGAAAAACATACGGGACTCGAAGGTATATAGTTTAGATGATGACTGCTTAACCCTTTGAAATGTCCATCAGAAAGGTTGTAACCCTAGACCGGGAATTCAGTTACTTCCTCGTGTCTATTCATGTCTAATATCATCATTTGGTTATGTGTTAGCTTTTTGCCTATCATCTAAAATTGTTAGTATAACTTTAACTGTACTAAATAAAATCATGCGTAATGATACCTGACCGTGGGTACTCCTTTTGCTTAGAAGTAATAATTGTTCAAATGAACAGCATTCCAATTTGTTGGTAAGATCCTGCCGTCCATGGTTTCCAGCTCATAAGCACATTTTCCAGCAATACCACACACTTTATAAGGTCCTTCCTAATTTGGGTTTAATTTTCCTGCTCCAACCTCTTTTGTTGATTGGAAAAGTTTTTTGAGAAAAAGTTCCCCAATTTTAAAATATCTGAGGTGAGATTTTCTATTGTGATGCCGCTCTATAATTTGCTTTTGAGCTTCCATGTGAATTAAAACGGATTCTCTCCTTTGTTCAAGCAAATCTAGATTTGTTCTCAACTCGTCGTTGTTTGTTTCTTATGTTGCTACTATGAATCTAGTACTTGGTTCACCAATTTCCACTAGTATTAGGGCCTCCAAGCTGTAGACAAGCGCGAATGAGGTTTCTCCCGTGGCTATTTTGGTTGTAGTCATATAAGCCCATAATACTCCTGGTAGCTTTTCAGGCCAATTTCCTTTTGATTTTTCCAATCGTTTCTTCAAATTATCGATGATGATCTTATTTGTTGACTCAGCTTGCCCATTAGCCACGGGGTGATACGGTGAAGAAGTGATAAGTTTTATTTTCTAGCTTTGGAAGAATTTCATGATATGCGAGCCTATGAATTGCGGGCCATTATCACATACGATTTCCTTTAGGACACCAAAGCGGCATATGATGTTTTTCCAAAAGCGGCATATGATGTTTCGTTAAATGAAGCTTTTCACATCTTTTTCTCACACCTGTTTAAAAGCATCTTCCTCAACACCGTACCTTTACTTTGGCTTGGGGTAGAGGCCCTACTATATCCATTCCCCATTTCATAAATGGCCAAGGTGATGTAATGATGTAGTAATTCTGCGGGCCGATGCATGTTGTTAGCATAACGCTGACATTTATCGCATTTAGCTACAAAATTTTCAGTGTCTTCTTCCATCTTTGGCAAATAATACCCTACTCTGATTAGAGTTTTGACTAGAGATCTTCCACCGGCGTGGTTTCCACAACGTCCTTTGTGTACTTCTTTCATCACGTACTCCGTTTGATTAGGTCCGAGGCACCTTGCTAGAGGACCACCAAACATTTTGCGATATAAAGTTTCACGAACTAGGAAATACCGTGCAGCTTTTTGTCGAAGTGCTTGAGATTCTTTCTTATCCTCAGGCACGATACCATTCTGCAAAAAAAATTAAAATTTTGTTTCTCTAATCCCAGGTTAGATTATTAAATGTTACCTCGTTCTGTTCTTAGTCGATTGCTAAATGAAATAAATGTATCACAATAGCATTTTGTTTATTCGTTACATCTGTAACTGATGCGAGGTTAGCTAATGCATCCGCTTCTGCGTTTTTCTCTCTAGGTATTTGCACGATCTTCCATGATTGGAATCACCTCACTAGGTCCCGTGCCTTTTCCAAATATTGTTGCATTTGAGTTTCTCTGGCGGTATAAGTCCTCTGCATTTGATTTACCACCAGTTGAGAGTCACTTTTGATCACGATCTGCTCTATTGAGAGTTCTCGTGCTAATTCAAGTCCTGCAATGGTAGCTTCATACTCCGCTTCATTGTTAGTGATATGGTAACATTTAATAGCTTGCCTTATCTTTTCATCCGAAGGTGGTATCAAGACAATTCCTAAACCGACTCCTTTAACATTAGAAGAACCGTCAGTAAATAAAGTCCATGTTCCTGGATTAGCTCCGGTAAAAATCTGTAATTCCTTTTCTACTTCAGGAATTATGTTAACATTAAAATCTGCGACAAAATCAGCTAAGACCTGAGACTTTATTGCTGTCCTAGGTTGATAAACGATGTCGTATTCGCTCAATTCTATTGCCCATTTAGCCAATCTTCCTGACAGTTCCCGTTTATGTAGGATATTTCTTAAAGGATATGAAGTTACAACAATAATTGGATGACACCGAAAGTATGGTCTTAACTTCCTAGCTGCCATGACTAGAGCCAAGGCTAATTTTTCTAGATGGGTGTATCTAGTTTCAGCATCCAGTAAGGATTTACTTACATAGTAAATGGGAGATTGCTTAATTTTATCTTCCCTTACCAGGACTGCACTCACAACTATTTATGCAACAACAAGATAAATATACAGTCTTTCCCCTTCCTTTGGTTTGGATAGTAGTGGGGGATTTGATAGGTACGCCTTCAAGTTTTTGAGGGCTTGTTGGCATTCTTCGGTCCATTCGAACTGATTCTGCTTCTTTAGTACTGAGAAGAATTTGAAACTCTTCTCTGAAGATCTTGAAATGAATCTTCCTAAAGCTGCGATCCTAACTGTCGGCCTTTGAACTTCTTTTTTGCTCGTGAGTATATCAGGTATTTCTTCAATAGCTTTAATATTAGCAAGATTTACTTCAATGCCTTTATTTGATACGAGAAAACCAAAAAACTTACCTGATTCGACGCCAAAGGCGCACTTTTCTGGATTTAGTTTCATGTTATACTTGCGGAGGATCTCGAATGTAGCTGAAAGATGTTGGAAGTGGTCTTCAGCCTGTGTTGACTTCACCAACATGTCATCAACGTATACCTCCATTGTCTTTCCCAGATGTTCCTGGAACATCTTGGTCACTAGCCTTTGATACGTGGCTCCAACATTTTTCAAGACAAAAGGCATGACTTTGTAATAGTAAGTCCCTGTGTTTGTAATAAAGGAAGTTTTTTCCTCATCTAACGGGTCCATTTTTATCTGATTGTAACCAGAATATGCATCTAGAAAGCTTAACAATTCATGACCTGCAGTGGAATCAATCATTTGATCTATGTGCGGTAAAGGAAATGAATCCTTTGGGCATGCTTTGTTTAAATCAGTGTAATCTACGCATACTCTCCATTTACCGTTCTTTTTAGGCACTACTACAATATTAGCTAACCAATCAGGATGTTTTACCTTGCGTATTGAACTGATTTTTAAGAGTTTTTGTACCTCTTCATCGATCACTTGATTCTTGAATGACCCCTGCTTCCTTTTCTTTTGCTTGACAGGTACGAATGATGGGTCATCATTCAGTTTGTGAGTTATCACCTCTGGGGGTATACCTGTCATATCTGAATGGGACCAGGCAAAACAGTCTGCATTAGATTTCAAGTATTCAATTAACTTACCTCTTCTGGTCGAGCTTAACCTTGCTCCTATGTGGATTTTTTGTTCAGGCTTATTTTCGAACGGTGGAACAACTTCGAGTTCTTCAGTAGTTGTCTTATGTTTTCATTCTCTTCTGGTTCTTGAATAACATCTGGCCTGGAATCCACGTATGTATGTTTTGATGTGATCTCCGTGGTGATTTGATTCACCGTGTCTTTATCGTTTGTTTCCGTATCTGTTTGAGTTGCTCCCGCATCTTTTAGTTCTTTCTCTACTTCTTCTTTATTCGAGTGCATTACTGAATTGATATTCCTCGAAATTTGTTGATCACCTCGAATCTGCTGAATTCCCCATTTTGAAGGGAATTTGATAACTTGGTGTAGAGTGGATGGTACTGCACCCACGTCATGAATCCATGGTCTTCCCATAATTACATTATAGGCCATGTCTGTATCAATAACTTGAAATTTTGTTTCTTTGACGACGCCTTCTGCATAAGTACTCAATGCAATTTCTCCCTTTGTTATGACAATAGAATTATCGAATCCAGATAAGGAATGTGCTTTTGGAATTACATGGCCTCCCATTAGCATCTCCTCCACCACTCTTAGTAGAATGATGTTAACTGAACTACCTGGATCAATCAATAATCTTCTCACGTTAGTGTCATGCATAAGTAAAGATATTACCAGTGCGTCGTTATGTGGGATCAATAACCCATCTGCATTTGCATCATCAAATTTTATGCTATCAACCTCAAAGGCTTCACGATTCCGTTTCCCGTGGGTTATTGTGAACTTCATTGACTTTTTTGCTAAGGTATAGGTCACGCCATCAACCTTCTCTCTTTTGTTTATTATATTTACTGTTCTCTTCAGAGACAGTGGTTTTGGGGCTCCTGCCTGTTCTTCATATATGCCTGCTTACCTTTTTCACTAAACAATTCAGTTAGATAGCGCTGTTTTAATTAGTGTTCTACCTCACCCTGCAGTAACCTGCATTCTGATGTTCTATGCCCACGTCGTTGTGAAATTCACACCAGAAGTCTGAGTTCCTTCTGTTTGGATTTGATCTCATCTCTTTGGGCCATCGAGCTTTATCACCCATATTTCTTAATACTGTAATTAAATTTGAAGTACTTATATTGAAGTTATAATCTCCAATTCTTGCATACGTGTTATTACCTCTATTTCGTTCATCTCGATCTTTTCGGGATCTTGATGATGATGAACTTGAATCTCTGTTTGACGGTCTGTTATCAGGCCGTGTGTTTTCAAATATGGAACGAGCTTCTCGTCCCGAAGGTTCCATATATGGATCATACCTATTTTTACCAGTTCTCCTCTCTGATTCTGAGCGCCTAGAGCTTGTTATGTCTTCTGCTTTTGATTGAGCTATGGTATCCTCTTCAATTCACAACTTGGTGTTGTACCTGTTATAAACATCATTCCACGTCGTAGCTGGGAATTCTCGTAGACTTTCTTTGAGTCTCCTCGTGGCTTCAGAGCCTTTTTCGTTTAGATTGCTCGCAAACGCCATATATGCCCAGTTGTCAGGTACTATTGGTAACAACATCCTTTCCCGTTGAAACCTGTCTACGAATTCACGAAGCAATTCTGTATCTCCTTGTTTTACTTTGAATATTTTCTCCATTCTTTTCTCAACTTTTTGTGCAGCGGAATATGCTTTTATAAACGAATCTGCAAGCTCAACAAAAGAATCAATAGAATTTTCGGGTAAGAGAGAATTTTTGTAAGCCTTTCTCCAAATTTTTTGACCAGCACATACTCGATTTCCTGCTTAGTTAAGTCGTTGCCTTTTACTCCCGTGGTGTATGCAGTAACATGGTCACGTGGATCAGCTGTCCCGTCATATTTTGGTATATCGGGCATTTTAAATTTTTTGGAAATCGGCAAAGGTGCTGCATTTGGCTTCCATGGTTGTTGAGAGTATTTATCAATATCAATCCCCTTGATGACAGGTGGTACGCCAAGAATTTGTTCGATACGATCGTTTTGTTCCTTCACTTGTTTTTGCAAGGTTAGTATTAAAGATTGTAAATCTGAATTATTAGTCATACCTGGTCTCCCTTCGAGGGATTCGTTTGGAGTGCCTCTACTTCCAGAATTAGCTAATCCAGATTGTGGATTTTCCACAGTTGTAGTGTTGTTTGGAGGAGGTGTAGGTGGTATATTTGGTAGCCCCCTCACGAAAGCTTGAAGAGCTTCATTCACATGTTCAGCAACTATTTGCTTCACAGTGTCTTGCTCTCCTGTTTGTTCATTTCCAATCTGGTCATTGTTGTGAGTTGTGGATCTTTCCGGGGAATTGTTTCTTGAACCTCTTGGGGTTCCCTAAGGCGATGGAATTGGAGTTCCAGTTGCCTGTTGGTTGTTGTCGTTGGTGTTTGACATGATTCAGTAAAGGTAGCTTAGGAATGCAAAAAAGGATTATCAGATTCCCGGTAACAGAACCAATTTGTTTAACCAAAGAACCAGATTCTTAGTCAAAGCTATTTTTAAGAAGTACTCGGGCTTCTGATAACCAACAAAATTCACTAAGAACAATAATAGAAATTAGACTTGTAAAATAGGAAAACAATAAGTGGACATAAATGTAAATATATTTCAGTAGTGGTTCGAACGCGTGTCTACAAGTGACCTACTCCCTTTTATAGGGAATTTCTTAATATAACGTCTACTCTTCTTAATGATTGCGCATTAATGAATACTTATATCATTAATGTAATGTTACAATAGGTAATCATAACTGTTGCGTGAAGATTCTGTAACGTTTAGCTCATTGATTGAAGATCTATGAATCTGCCCTTTATTTTGCTCTGGTTCATTCTGACCGTGTCTCTTCAACTCCTCAATTAGACTGGAGCTTCCGCTTCTAATTATCTCGTGGGTGTTTACCCCATACCTCTTTGTTCCATACCTCTTTTTAAACTTTCATCCAGCTGTCGCTCTTGCGTTGCTCCATGTATATTGTTTTGTCATCCAAGATATTACACGTATAATGTCTATTTCTTACAAATACTGAAACTATCCACCCCATTCCTTGTGGACGTGAGACTTAACAATATATACAAGAGAGAGACACGCATACACTATGCATATCAACCCATGCAGTGCAATATTTCATGCGTTAAATATTCTGCCTTCAGAATATGTTCGTTAGGATAACATGCAAAGGAATTGAAGGAGATTGACACAATTAAGCAGTAAACACGTGGTTTAATTTGAGGCAAAATGAAGAACTTCAATAGGAGTTAACATGACGTGAATTATCTTGAAAGAAAGAATATATTTTTAGAAGTTGCTTTAGATTTAATATGGTATCCATGATAACAATAGTTATTAAGATACACGTATTATATGTGTGTGTGAAAAATTTTGGATAATTTGACAAAGGACTTCAATTATATTGCATGTGGGCAGCTGCTTGCCGTACCTGAACAGATGGAATAGTGAATTTGTGATTCCTCAATTTAAACTCTAACAACTTTAAGGAAAGAGCAAAGTACAGTACCATTATTATTGTTTGGTCCTCATGTGCGCTACATGAATTTTGGTAAAAGGCAGAAACACATAAATGGTATCAATTTGTTCATACTTTATGAAAAATTGTAATACTTGCCAGCTGCTAGCTCACCGTGTCAGTAAGGAATAACACCCTATAGGAAAAGCTTCTTGGTTTCTTGGTTTACGTATACTCTCTTCATATTTCGCAACCTTAGTCAACAACTTAATTCACCGCATATGATAAACATTGGCATCTAATTTTCAAGTACAATAAACTTCTTGTCACCTATTTAATTTGTTTCTCAAGTTGCCAGTAAATATTAGTGCATGTTATTAAACAGGCTGATCGATACTCTAGGCAGGCATATATGAAAACAGAATTTCAATTTTCATGGTTAAAGGTTCAACAAATTCTTTTCCTCAAGATTAAATTGTTGCTGGAACGTCCCAAAACCATGCTATATCATCCCGAGGGTCGTTTGGTTTGAAGATAAGTTATGCTGAGATTAGTCATCCTGATATTATTTTTTATTGACTGTTTGTTATATTCTATTAATAATGAGATTATCAATTTTACTGCTTTATCATGAGATTACTATTCCACCATCTGGCTGATATACTCTTTTTAATCATGTGACAACTTATCCTGGAAGTAGTAATCAAACAAGGGAACAAACGGCACGAAATTTTTATCCCAAAATTATTTTTTCTTATCCATAATACCAAACGACCCCTAAAAGTACAAGTAGAACAATACTTGTAACAATCATTTAATGGTACTACTTGTAAAAGACACAAAGGAAAAGGGAAAAAAACAATCCTGAAGATGAATGAAAAGAGAGACTCTCACAATAATGTGGAGAAATCAGTTTTTCTTATAATCAACAGTAGTGAATCTTTGTTTCCAACAAAGTGAACAACTTGTTCTGGTGATTCAAACAAAAATAATGGTACTTCATGTGGTTTCACTTTCCTGATAAATGAACCATTTCCTCATGTGCAGCCCATGCACTTGTAAATGCTTGCAAGGTCGTCATGAAAATGAAAATTATTTCTTATTTTTCCAACAATTTTGCAGTTAAAACATTGGCACAAAGCAGTTGATTGCCCACTTGTTGAATCTACAACATCTATCTAGATGATGTAAGAAGTTAACTTGTATCTTGAACTTGAGTTTTTCTCAGATGAGAGCAGCAGCGTCTTATCTGTTTTTGCATATTTAATCAATTAGCTAATTCATTTTAATTTTACAGTGAAAAATCATTTAATAACCAAATTTAATTGACAGTGTAGTCCATCATGATTTTAACATAATTGAAAAAGAATCTAAAAATGAAAGAAGAGAGGAAGGAAGAATGAGAAACAGTTAAAAGTAATTTAGATTCTGGTTCTTTTTAAGTGACACGGTACTTAAAACTAGATGCAGCTAGCAATGAAAAACAAACTTTTAGCACAACAGACATATTAAAGTGAAGAAATGAAAAGTACCTTTGGCAGATTAACTAGATTAATTACTGCCCATAGGCCATAGCTATATCAACTCAATTTACAAACCTCAATAAAGCAGTAGAAATTTGATGTAACTAATTAAGTGTATCCCAATCGAAGTTCCAAATCCAAATCTTGCTTTGATTCAGTGACCAAGTTGCCAATTTCCAAGTCCAATCTCAGAAATTCTTTTTCTTGCATGATTGAGCCAAGTTTCTCAACTCCAAAAACTACTTTGGTAGTTTTCAAGTGATTGTTTGGAACAATACCTTTTCCCCATCTCCTCATTTCAGAACTACCAGCAGCATTATAAGAGGGAAAAGGTAACCTAGAAGTAAAAGGAGAGAACTTTCTTGAGGGAGAGGGTGGTGGGGATGATGAAAAACTAGGGTTAGGGTTTGGATCAAGATTAAGGTTTAGAAGAGAATGATGATGTGTAGGTGGTGAGTGGTGTCTCAATAACCTGGCTCTATCTCTCCTATGAACATTCATGTGTCCACCAAGAGCTTGGGCACATCTGAATTCCCTTTTACAAAAGCTACATGTGTAACATCTTGGAGGCCAAGAGAAGTGATTTTCGTTTCCATAATAATCCCATGAATCTTTAACATTATTGTTGTTGTCGTTGTTATTCGACTTCATGATGTGTTTTGCCATGAAGCTTTTGTGTTTGTATCCTGCCATTGTCTTCAGTCAAACCTAGCAAGATCAAGAGGAAAACTATAGAAAATTTAGTTCAATAACTAGCTATATATGTCCAACCATATCTTTTTGACTATGCTTTTTTTTTTTTGGTTTAGGGAATTGCTTTTTCTTCTGTAAGGTTAAATGGGAGAGTTGCTAGCAAGGGACTAGTGATGATGATATAGAGCTTAGATTTGGGATACTCTGTGTGCATGTGTGTGTCAGAGAGAGTTTGAGAGAGAAAATGGCAGTGAGGTAGTGTGGTGGGAAGGTATTGAGTACCTCTCGGGGAGAGGGGTTAGTAGGTGTGTCAACGGTTCGGTCTATTATTTTATGAAACTTGTATCATATCAATTTTTGGTTATTCTGTTATGTATAATTAAAATTAGACTTTTCGAAAACATCCCAATTTTGTCGGTTTTTCTTTGGTACCGATACAGTTCGGTTAATTTTCGGTATTTTTTTCAATGTCTTATACTAGTAGAATGCAAAGACACAGTGTCTTGTAAAAGTGCTATTATGTATGACTTATCAAAACTCTCTAGATATTTTAACTGTTTAAAAAGGTGATGAATTAAGAAATATAAAAGAAGATCGTATCCATTAACTATTCTATAGCAGTGTAAACAAAACTAAGCAAAGACATAATAAATATAAATCACACGAGTGGAAAGCTACTAACCAAGTTGGACTCAAGAATAAAGTCTAAGATTAAATATTCAAAAAGATAAATCTAAATTATACAAAAGGACGCATATTCAATACACTGTAGTTTGCTACTTATAATCGCTAGAATACTACTATGTGTCTTGCTAGTGAATATGCCGGAAATAATTTAGTTTCAGCAGGAGTAGTATAATAAGTTTGTGAATTAGGATTTTGCAAGTAAATATGCATTATTATTTTTAAACTTAATATATAAATATATTGTTCACATGTAAATTTATTCGGTATGGTTCGATATTTTTTCAATTTATTTTTATAAAATAAAAAACCTACCCTAATTGACGCTACAGTTACAGATTTATAAATCCTACGATTTTATTAAAAAACCTAAAAATCGATTTGGTACGATACGGTTTGATCGGTTTTATGGATTTTTAAATATGCATGGACACCTCTAGGGGTTAGTACAGTGGGGTTGCAACGAAGCCATAAAATACTAAGCCAGAAGTAGAAGATTCTATTGGAGAGCATTTAGGAGAAAACTCTATCTTTGGTCCATAACTTTCTTTATAATGAGGAAGATAATAGGTTTTCCAAAGTGAAAGTGAAAGTGAAAGTGATGCCGCCATATAAGCGTAAATTAGAGCATAATGATAGATATGTGTACATACATATAATTGAAGATATTTAAGTGTTTTGCGTACGCATATAATTAAACTAAACATATAATTTGTTTTGAAAATTTTAAAACAAATTAAAGATATGCAGATATAGAAAGAGGAGTCAATATTTGAAAACGAGTTGTCAATATTCTTTTATACGATTTATATTTGTTCTTAGCTACTTGGAACTGAGTGCATGTAATGATGAGTAATAAGAGTAGTAGTTGGTCAAGTCGCCCTTAGATTTACAATTCCAAAGAAAATATTGACTAACTGATAGAGTGAATTCAGCAAATATTTTGTTTCCATTTTATTAGTATGGAGAAAAGGACATTGTTTCAGAACTACACGAACAACACAAAAGATTGTACCATGTTTAGCTTTAGATTTAGTGTGGGACTGGTGGCCAATTAGAGGCCTCCCTCCTCCATTTACAGAGCCGAAATTGCAGTGAATGTGTTTTCAACATTTGCTTTGGTGCTAATGAATAATTACTATGTTTATGAGTGACAAAAAAGATGGAGAAGAAAGACATCCTCAATATACACTACTTTCTGCCCTCTCCTAAGACCCTATCATCAAACCTAAAAAGAGAAGAGCATATGTTTATGCTTGTGGTTCGATCTATAAATGCACAGTAGAGTCTTATTTACTCAATTTCGTCTTTTACTTTTTTAAGCACATATTTGTTATGAAACGTTAGATTATGGTGGATGTTCATAACTTTTATAACACTCACTATTTTTCTTTATTATCTCGATAACTCCCACTATTCCAATATTTATGATTGTAACTCCCATAGCTCCATAATCTTCCCCCATGATCCTCCTACATGATCTCAAATACTTAATGCCATGTTTATGGTATCCAGTATCCTTTTGTATACCTCTATGTAATCTTATAAATAGAGGGTTCGGGCATCACATTGTACATACTTGAATACATGGAAAAAATAAGATTTTCTCGTCTCTTTCTCCCTACATTCTTGTCTATTTTCTTGTTTTATATTATTACTTTAAGATATATGTTTCTTAACACGTTATCGGCACGAATTGCTATATTCTTCTTATATTTCTATAAGAGATGAAAGTATTCCATGGGAGCTACAATTGCTTTTGCTGCTTTGGCAAGTGATAAGTTGACATTTCATGTCGTTGTAAGTTAGGCTATAATGGCGAGATGGAGCATTGCTTATAATAAAGTAGTTGTATTGGATTAGATCTAATACATTTCTGCTGCCACTTTGCTTAATTGCTTTCTAAGTCACCAAAGTAATCGACAGGTAATAGTACACATGAAGTTATTAAAAACTTATATTCGTTAGATGCACTCATAATTCTTTTATGTGGTCAATTTGAAAAAGTGACTTACTTCTATTTTGGCAGCGGAAATATATATTACGCTATAATTAATTTTTTTCTTTAGACACATGAAAGATGATAATAGTTATATCATGGTCCATACGAACTAATTAGATGCACATATCATCAATCTAAGTTGATTACTTCTTCAAGAATCATATTTAAAAATAATAACTTTGAGGAGCAACAATATCTGATGTGCTTTAATATCCTGATTGAGATACGTGATTGTATGGCTACCCGCTAATTGACTTCTAGATCTTCTGATAATATAGTTTATTTTTTGTATCAAATTAAATATGTGATAAGGTGATGCAAATACTATTAAATTATATTTATCACTAGACGAGTTTTCACTTGTAACCTTTGGAAGTGGTAATATTTTAAAGTCTTATGATACTGGATATAATGACGCCATTGATTGAGGGTAAGACCGTGGGTTCAAGTCTCAACGCACTATGTTGATGAAAAGACGTTGGATTCGAGTCCCAACGCATTATGGTCTACATACCTATATATGGGTAAGACATTGGCATTGAGTCCCGATGCACCATATTAATGATATAATGATGGCTAAAGAAAAATAATATATTTTTCATGAAAAAGCATGAACCTTGTCCCACTTGGTTTGTTCCTTTCTTGAAGTGAATGTGATAGCGGTGCATAATAAATCTAAACGAAGACAAGTGTTGACCAATGAACGTGGGCGTGCCAAAGATCAATGATGATAATAGTCATCATTATGGTAATTGTAAAAAGGAGAACAATAAGGGTTCTCAAAATAATCTTTCAAAGGTGAAGGATATGTGTAGCAATATGGTCTGTAATATGAGGTACGTTCAGATGATTATAGTTGATTTTTTGAACGAATGTGACTTGTGATAAGCATTGTAAATGTAGGCTCATTCCTGAAAGTGAATGTGAAAATATATATGTGATATAAATTATGCAAAAGGATGTGCTTATGCATGGTTGAATAAATACTACAACTCACCTCTACTGGGAGGTTTAAGAGAAAGAAAGATAATGAATATTAATGTGTGGTTACATGAATATGTCATTGGTTGCGCACATGTAGTATACCAAAAATATTTTGTTGTTCCTTATAAAAGGTTATTAAAGGCAAAACTAAAGCAATAAATGATTTTGCTTACGGTGATTTTGACCATGACAATTATTAAGAAATGATTTTCTCCGTAAAGAAGACATTCACTATATGGATGGTGTGACAAAAGATCTTGTAGTACAAAATTAATTAAGAGCTCCAGAAGAACTAATTTGTTACTATCCAGATGAATAAAATATTTTTGACATTAATTAACATTGTAGTAAGTCTCAAAAGAAACTTTTTTAGTTTCAAATATATTAGTCAAAGTGGTTGGCATTTGAAAAGAAGAACGAATATCTTCATACTACTATAATCATATCGGGTAAATATGAAAGGTTATCCGATTTTTTTCTATTTGTACTACACATGTATAAACATGGTGATGGAATTACATGCCACAAGTAAAGTAGAGGTTTACTGAAATAAATATCAGTTGGCATGAGCGGTCGGCCACCTCGGTTCAATTATGATGCGAAAAATGATTAAGAATTCGCATTGGCATATATTGAAGAATTAGGAGACTCTTCGAGAATTCTCATGTACGACTTGTTCTCGTGATAAATTGATTACTATACCAGCTGGGGTTGGGATTGTATTCCCTGATTTTTGAAACGTATATATATATATATATATATATATATATATATATATATATATATATATATATATATATATATGGGCCTAGACACCTGCAATGTGGACCATTTACTATCATATGATTTTAATAGAGCGTCTATTTTACGGTCGCATGTGTGTTTGTTATCAATTTACTGTTTGGATTTTTCAAGGTTGATTGCTCAAATTATTAGAGCACAATTCCAGATTATAAATTATGATGATTTATCTTGATAATGCTGGTTGAAATCCAAGTTGGTTTAGCAAAAATTTGTATGCCTCCAATTAAGCTAAACCATTGATTATGAGAACAAAACTCTCAAATAGAAATTTGGTATGAGGTGTATTATTTAAGATACATCTACACTTGTACGCATCTTGCCAACAAGTTATGATATATTCTTCCTATTACAATTAGTTCACGATCAACAACCAAATAATTTCCATCTAGAAATATGGATGTGCTATATGATTTAATTATTTTATCACAATGCACAAAGATGGATCCCCAAACAAGGTTGGGGATATGTGTTTGTGATCCCAACATTAGGGAAAAAAATGGGCAGCTGAAAAAAGTGATACATGGAATGAATTATTATAAGTACATCTAGATCCTCGTACAAGAAAATGTGAACTTAAAGTTCAAGTGATAATTTGTGATTTTGGACTCGGGCGTGATTTTGGACTTGGACGTATGCCCAGATTTGCATCTGGATGTTTCTAGAAGGTTTCGGCTCAGGTTGGCTAAAGTTGGAAATTTGAAGGTTTGGAAAGTTCATAAGTTTGACCGGAAGTTGACTTTGAGGATATCAGATTCGGATTATGGTTCCGAGAATTGGAATAGCTTTGCTATGTCATTTGAGACTTATGTGAAAACTTTGAGTTTATTCCGGGATGATTTGATATGTTTCGGCGCGAGTTTTGAAAATTTAAAAATTCAAAGTTCATAGACTTCGATTTGAGGTGTGATTCGTCGTTTTGATATTGTTATGTGGGTTCTGAGGCTGCGAGTACGTGTGTGTTATGTTATGAGACTTGTCGATATATTTGGACGGGGTCCCGAGTGGATCAGATGATTTTCAGACGAGGTTCAGATCATTTTCGTTCATGTTGCATTGCTGAAGGCTGCTAGTTCTGGTGTTTCCGCATCTGCGGAAGAAGTAGGGGTGTTCGTCGATCGGTCGGTACGGTATTTAGATATTTCGGTTCGGTATTTTTGGTATTGGGTTTCGTAAAATGATATACCAATATCGTACCTAATTAAATTCGGTATGATTCTTTTTTCTCCTTTCGGTTTCGGTTTATTCGATTCGGTAACTTCAATTTATTCGGGTTGAATGCTAACTAGTGCATAGAGTCATAGACGGTAATATTCTTAATTAAAGTACTCAAAAGTATAAAACTAAAAGCGTTTGTCGACAAAATTTCTGTCTAAAACCAACAAATACCAACCTAGAGAGAGAAACTTAGAGAAATATCTTGTTGCTTGCTTATAGTTAATTGATGAACTTAGAGAATAAAGGAAAGTAAAATTTTAGATTTCTTATATTTATATTATAATTAATAAAATATTTATTGTGTAACATAATATATATTTCGGTACAGTATCGGTATTCGTACCAAATACCATACCTAATACCGATATTTTTTAAAACTTAAACCAAATATCATACCGAGTACCAAAATATCGAATACCAAAATTTTTGATTTCAGTGTGGTAATTCGATATTTACCAAATTATGCACAACTCTAGGAAGAAGGGACGCAGATGCGACTACGCATATGCGGATAGTTGGCCGCAGAAGCGAAGGAAGGCTTGGTTAGGGATCATCGCAGATAAGGAGAAAGAATTGCACCTGCGAGGGCGCAGAAGCGGAAATCGTTTTGCATGTGCGACGGCCCCGCCGGTTAGTTGTGGTCGTAGAAGCGAGACGTTTACCGCAGATGAGGTGGTCACAGATGCGATTATTTGTCCGCAAATGCGGAAAATGCTGGGCAAAGGATATAAAAATCGAGGGTTTTGGTCTTTCTTCATATTTTGAGATATGGGACTTGGATTTAGGCGATTTTTGGAGAAAATTTCATCCCAAGGATTGGGGCAAGTGTTCTCACTCGATTTTGATTATATTTCATGAGTCTATCTTCGATTTTAGCTATTGGATTGTGGATTTAAAGAGAAAAATTGGAGGTTTTGGCCTAAAGTTTCATAATACGAACTTTGAATTTTGAACATCGATTTGGAGTCAAAATTGAGTGAAATTAGTATGGATGGACTCATAATTGAATGGGTTGTCGGATTTTGTGAATTTTGTCGGGTTCCGAGGTACGGGCCCGAGTAGGGCTTTTTGGCCGATTTCAGGATTTGATTCAAGATTTGATCTTTTACGATCAGGATCGGTTCCTTTAGCATATTTGATGTATTTGAATTGTTTTGGTTAGTTTCGAGCCGTTCGAAGGTCGGAACGTGCGGGATGGTATCTTTGGAGCATCATTTGGCTTGCTCGACATTGGTATTGGCTCGTTCGAGGTAAGTAACTCTTCTAAACTTAGTGCTGAGGGTATGAAATCCCGAAATACGTATTATGTGATTGGTATTGAGGTTATGCACATGCTAAGTGACTGGCGTGTGGGCGTGCACCATGTGAATTGGGACTCTGTTGCTTCCATGGCACTGTAGAGTGGCCCTAGTTTGTTGATAATTGTGTTTTCACCATGCGATAGAGTAGTTGAGCTGTCAATCATGCTAGATATCATGTTTAAGTTTCATGATGATGTTTCTTAGGACCCACAGTGGTCGTTTCTTGCTGTCATCTCACTGATTTTATTGATATTTCGTACTCAGTCATATCGAATCGTTGCAATTGATGTTCGATCCCGAAGAGAAGGAAAAGATCTTCGAAAAGTGGGTTTTTATGATTTCATGCATTCATATCATATCTCGGTCTCAGTTGTTGTTATTGATACATCATATATTGTTGTCGGGCTAGTTTTCATGACACTGTGAGCCCGTGGGCGAGACTAGAGAGAGTGATGACTGAGTGAGACCGAGGGCCTGAGTGAGAGTGACATTATTGGATCGGGCTGCATGCCGCAACATATTATATATTTACCTTATGGGTCGGGCTGCACGCTGCATCAATATATTGATTATATTTTATTGGATCGATCTGCACGCCGCATCAGTATTCAATCGGTATGCATGCCGCAACAGTATTGCATGGGGCTACACGCTGTACCAATATAGCGCTTGGGCTGAAGAAGCCCCTCCGGAGTTCGTTCACCCCCAGTGAGCGCAGTCGACTATATATATATATATATGTGGATCGGGCTGCACGCCACATCAGTTATTATACAGTGATGAGTGATTGAGTGTGCTGAGCATCGAGCATAGTGAGAGAGGATGTGAAACAGTTAGATTGAGTACTCTTAGAGTGTGAGTACATGATTCATCTCCTAGATACATGGCATTTGCATGCACACATGACACACATACATATAGATGCATTTTTCCTCATGTTATACGGTATCACGTCATTCATGACTTATTATAAACATTGATATGTGGGCTTAGAGAGGTATTTTATACTTGTTATTTGGAAAGAAAACGAAACATTTTTATTCATTGTGAAAGGATACTTGGAAGAAAAAAAATTACACTTTTCAAACTTACTCGTACTTTTGCATTTTCGGCAAGAAATTTGGGATTTTTCACTGAGATACTTGAAAAGCATGACCATTTTTCTGGAACTGTGAACGAGTTGAGCATTTTTACTTCAGAGATACTCCTTTGTACTTGTATTATGTTGTTATGAACTGTTAGTGAGATATTGGTATTGGACCCGACCTTGTGATATCTCGTCACTGCTTTCAACCTAAGGTTAGGTTTGTTACTTACTCAGTACACGGGGTTGGTTGTACTGATACTACACTTCTGCACATTGTGTGCAGATATTGGCTGTTGTTGTTGCTGTGTTCGATGGTTACTGGATTTGAAGATGTACCTGCGTCCTTGATGAAGCCGCCTCATTTGTTCGGGGTATACTTGGATTATGAAACTCTGTTTATGTAATTTTCAAATAGACCATGTATTTATTTCATCTCAGTTTTGTAAAATTTATTTTTAGAAGCTCTCTATTTGTATTACAAGTCCTTGGGAGAGGTATAAGATTCAGTAAATTACTTTTGTTAAATTATTTTGTTAATATTATTGAAATTGGATAGTTATTAGTTGGCTTACCTAACGGGTTGTGTTAGGTGCCATCACGACTAGTCGATTTGGGGTCGTTAAAAGTTGGTAACAGAGCCCTAGGTTCATAGGTTCTACAAGTCAGGAGAAAGTGTCTAGTAGAGTCTTGCGGATCGGTATGATGACGTCCATACTTATCTTCGAGAGGCTACTGGACATTTAGGATATACCTTCCATCTTTCTTTCCTTATCGTGCGAAATTGATTCGGGTTGAAGCATAACTCTTTGAATTCCTTCCACGCATTCGTATGCGCACTTGAGCGCTCGGTATTAGTTGTGCATCGATGGCTTACGATTCCATGGTTGAGGTGCGAGATGTGATTTTTGCGTGCTGATAATGGGCCAGTCTGGAGGACTTGAGGCCAGGTTTTGATTGTAGCTTAAGCAAGGAGATTTTGATTGTATGAGCACGTGCTTTTGGGACTTATATGTTCGTTGGTGTCCCTATTAGTGGAACTTGTGATTGGATGACTATGTGGTGAGTATAATGTGACTGCGAGATGTGTTCAGATTGTTCAAATGTGACGGGAAGGTTTAATTGAGACGTAACAAGACTATTGGGTGTTTGATTTGTGTATTGATTTGGCATTTGGCCTCAAGTTATGGGTGTGTTGAAGGACCTCTCATGTTGTTTAGCTGTGGAGTGAAGTAGACTTTCATGTCTTGTTGTAAGTTCAGAATCAGGAAGATTAAGTAATTGCGAAGTAGTTGTGACTGTGGAAGGGTATAGAAAGATGTCAGGTTATCTCCTGTGGGGTGTCCTTAGGTTGTGTGATCCCTATGTTGTTTTGTAGCGAGTTCTCTTTTACTTGTGAATTATATGTGTTGCAATTTGAGTTCGGGTTGCTTATGAGAGTTGGCTTGACTGCTACAAGGATGAATGCGAGAGTTGCAGATGATTTGAGATATTAGATGGTTTGTGTTATATGAGCTTATGAAGGATTTAGATGAATCTCACTGCGGTATTGTGGCAGTAATATAGTATGGGCATTGTGCGTTATGGTGTGTTTTGATCTATGGCTTTGAGCCAAGTGGGGGAGTCTGCTATTGATAAGTTGATTGCACAATTTTGTATTGTATTGGTTTCAGTTCGAGGTATATTGGTGAATCAGTTATGTCTTGCAGAGGTTGAGTTTGAGAATGACTCGAGTAATGGAAATTTCTGGATACATGTGGTATTATACTCTATGGGTATATGAGAATCATTGAATAATTGAGTTGTTATTCGTAAAGGATGTAGTGTGCATGGAGTAGGAATTTGCTCGGTTGCTTAGAAGTGTGGGTTACTTCTTTGGGTGTCGTCATGCCAATGGGGCACCGATCGTTTGGACTGCTTTGGGCAGTGCAATTGAGATTTGAGCAGAGTGGATGACTCTCAAGAATGGTTCTAATGGATTCAAGAATTATATGTGGCAATTGAGAATTTCGGATCGGTATATGGCTAGGAACTGATATTTGCATTGGACGGTGTTGAGACTTGTGGAATTTTTATATCATTTTGGATTTTGCATTTCAGCATTAAAAAGGTGAAGGAAATAGTTTTACATTCGCATAAGGTCTTTAGAGTGGGTGTCTCGCTTGTGGTGCTTCAGGGTGCTTAAGAGGGAAGTCAGTGGCTTATGGGCCTTAGGGCGTTGTGGTTTTGTACTAGGGTATCTTATGTGGTGAATTTTGGTCAAGAATCATGGTTCTCTATCAAGGAGAAGTATCAATTTGAAGGAAATTTGGAAAGGGCTTGAAGAAATAGGACAACTTGGTAGTAGGTTAGATCATCACTGTAATGGGTATGATAGGTTCTTTGGGTACTTGCGACGTGGTTAGTCTCTACAAGTGTTTTGTGGCAATGCTCTTGGGTTTTGGCGACTTGCGTGGCCTGGTTGAGTTAGAGAGATTTAGTTTTGATGGCTTGATTATGTGCAAATGAATTTCGAAGGGTTCTCGATGGTTGCTACCATGGTTTGGGGCGATGTGTGGAACATGTTGTGTATGGTGATTATCTCCGCTATTAAATCAAATGGAATGTCCTTGGCTAATTGAGTATGTAGTTGCTGGTGACCTGGAGTGGACTATGAAGTTCTTGTATTTTCCTTATGACGATATGGTAGATGCGGGGTGTTGTATGAGATTGAGATTTGCATGTGCTAGGTCACAATTTAGTTTTGGAGGGAAGGTCATTAATTCGTAGGCAGCATGGACGGTCTCAAATGACTAAGTAAAGGATGGTACTTCTTGGTGTAGCTTGATGAGGGTATATATTTCAGAAGGGGCAATGCATTTGATTTATGGATACTTCACTGATACGACGACATTCTCCTGGATGATCGATTGCGGATATTCAAATTTTTCTATGTAGCACGGAAGAATTTTAGAGGTATTCCTCGTGGGATGATCACGTATAAGAGGTGTGTTAGACATTCTGGAGATGGAGT
Source organism: Nicotiana knightiana (assembly GCA_005239525.1). Lineage (NCBI taxonomy): Eukaryota > Viridiplantae > Streptophyta > Magnoliopsida > Solanales > Solanaceae > Nicotiana > Nicotiana knightiana. The sequence goes on from ML438885.1 coordinate 60,742, forward strand.
TAGGATCAGATATGGTGATTTGTGTGGTCTATGGATTTGGAGACTGGGAGTTCTCAAGAGTAGACTGTTTCATGGTTATGGACTGTGAAGTCATGGTCGAAGCTAACAAGATGATAGTATGTGTTATGATTCACACATTGTGGATTTTTGGAGGCTTATTTATGCATTTGTGGGTGTCCGGAGTTGATTTGGGGGTTCCATTGGTAGTCCTAATTAGGATGTGTAATCTACACCGAGTTGGATTGGTTGGCTCCATAATGCTATTGTTGAGGGATGTCCTATTCGGTTGTTGCTAAGCTTATTCGTGTTCCGAAATTTCCTGTGAGATACTATGCTATGCTATGAGGGATTGTGATTCGTTGGTTTTTGGCACATATGGTGCGGTTCTATGGTGGTCTGGTAGCGGAATATGAGTAATTGAGTAATTGGGTATTGCATGATTGAGGGCGTATTGGTTATGTCCTTTCGAGATTTGTGTGGCATTGTGTCATCAGATTCTCCGTGGTTATGGTAATGCAATTTGGGTACTTGATGCCGAATTTCACGTGGTTATTGATTTTGATCAGGGTGGCTGATGATAGGCTATAATTACGTATTTTAGTCGCTTATTACACTCTAGTTTACTGCACTTTAATTGAGTTTGAGCTTTAATCGCTAGTGTTTTGCACTAACTGTGTGTGTTATGCCTTGTAGGAGTTATTCCGAGCTATATAGATGTTATGGAATGAATTTAAATGATTTGGAGCTTTGAAGTCTGAGTAAAAACTCAAGGAATTAAGCCGGAATCGTGTTCGGGGGTCAAATTTGATAATTGAGAACAACGAAGACTCTAGGAGACATATTATGACTGTCTAGTAAAAGAAACATAACTTTTTTTGAAGAACTCCATTTGGGCTATATAATATATTGTTGGAAAGCTAACTCAAAGGGATACAACTTTAATGTTTTACAGTTTTCCAAATGTCAAACAGAACAAGGTCAAAAGCGTGATCTAAACTGCGACTGCAGATCTGACGCGGACTGGGGCAGAATAAACCCCACTAGCGCGACCTCAAGCGCGAGATTAGTGCGGCCGCGCTAGTGGCAGCCTGAAAACTTGTCCTTTTTTGTGTAGGAGAAGGTATAATTGTTTGGGCCCGACCCTTCTTAGTATATATACATGGGAGAACGTTATTTTTGAGGGATTGAACATATTTTGGACACAAATTCGACCTAAAGAGGCAAGGAGGGCAATTGGGCGTCAATCCATATCTCCTCTTGTGATTTTTATCATTGTTCATGAATTTTTTTGTAGTTTTTATGATTATTATGAGTAGCTAAATTTTCTAATCTAAGGTTTTGGTAGAACCCGTTGAGGGATGACTTTATTGTGATATTAATATAGTTTTGGTTGGTTGTTAATCTCTATTTGTTCAACTACGTTCTTGTTGTAGTTGATTGAAGGGCCCTCAATTAGCTGTGCCTATTTATTATGTATCTACTTGAGAGAGAGTGCATATTTAGGTATTTTTTTGAACAATACCACTCCCGGAGTATAGGCGAGAGTCATAACCGAGGGTTTAGAGGTTGGATTAGAGATAACGATACCTCGGGTGCAATCTAAAGTGAACTGTAATGCAATCTAGCTAGCGTAACTTGACAGAGTGCGTCTAGTAAATTATCATAATTACTTGAGAGAGATTTGTGGTAACTGGAGTGTTTGTGATTGATAGAGACAACTAAATCAAAGCTATAGGAAGTATACAAGAAGGAAGTTCACCAACGGGAGAAACCATAACTTTAGACCTTTAATCCAATTGTTTACATCTTATTGTTAGTTAATCTTAAGTTTATTAATTCTGTTCAGTTGTAGTAGTAGAAACAACACAAAGTTATATACACAACATTTAAGAAAGTTGACTATTGAGAATCTAGTAATCTAAAGATGACATTTGATACGTTAATTCCCTGTAGGATTCGACTCTGGGCAAAATACCGGATTATATTTGCAACGCCTGCTTAGTCTTTTAATAGACATAGTTGAGCGTGATCAAATTTTGGCGCCGTTGCCGGAGAGTTAACGGTATTATCAAGTGTAGTTGAAGGAAAATTCTTAAGTATAGTCGATTTTCTTTGATTTCATACATATATTGTAGCTGTAGGTGTACATAGTTCTAGGTTTCAAGTTTAATTTTTTTTTAGTATTTGATTTTTATTTTCTTTATTTTAGTTGTATTTGTTAATTTTAAAAATATGGCATCATGGAATTATGAGAGTTTGGATGTTGGTAATTCTACTTTTGATCCTCGTTATGCATATTATGGAGGAAACCACCCAGGGCAAAATTATCAAAATATTCCCGAGAGCGAGTTATGTGCACCAACTCAATCTTATGTGTGGAATGTGTGTGATATGTGTGGTGGTCAAGATGGTCACTTTCATGGTTGTGCTTATATTTCTTATCTTCCCCCAACCCCTTAGTTTGATGGTTCCTTTTTTTCTTGTGAAGTTAATAGGAACAAAGAACCCAGGTATGAGGACCTGAAAAAGATTGAGGATATGCTAAAGTGCCTTGTGGAAAAAAAATGATGAGATACAACTGCGGGTACAAAGGAAAGATGCAACTATTCGCAACTTGGAGGCTCAAGTGAGTCAACTAATTTAAGCTTTCTCAAACGAGGCAAATATTCACAACTTGGAGGCTCAAGCGAATAAAGTAATTGAACCATGTAAAGCGCAACAAGTTAACATTGTGGATAGTAGCCAATATGAGTATGAATTGGCTGCAGAAATTGCCATTATAATGGAGGATTTAAAAAAATACGAGGATGAGCTAGAGGACAAGGCCAGAGTAGAACACCAACAATCAATCAAACTAGATTTTGAGGATGCCAATGTCGTAGAAGAGATACTAGAGTCAACCAAGGATATTGAGGATACATATTTAGTTGACTCTAGTGTCATTAGTGTTAAGGATATTGACAATCCCAATGTTTGTGTAGTTGAGCGCATTGGTCCACACTCCAAGCACTTTTCCACATTGTGTTTGGATGATGATATGGAAATAGAGTCGTCTGAGCCACTTGAGGAGTCAAGGAGTAAGGAGTAAGTTGCCTACATTCTGGAATTCTTCGTGCCAGAAAGTCGGGAATACACATCTCATCCAAAGGCCAAGAAGTGCAGAATACTATATTATTTTATTGGGCCAGTCAGATTCGTTCTACCACCCCAGGAGCATGATCACAGAGCAGAATCAAAACTTGGGGTCCAATTCATAAGTTCGAAGTGGAGGCAGAAAGTGATTCACGTCGTGCCGCGACGTTAAATCAAGCGCTTGTTGGGATGCAACCCAGCTTTACTGCTTTCTTTTATTTTATTTTGTTTTATTTTTTCTAATTGTATTATTTTTGTAGTGTCAATTTTTTGATTTTTTAGGAGCATGGAACGCAAAGCCACTGGAAGGATGCAACAGAAAACCATATGGTTGGAACTAAATGAGAGGTACCCGCACGAAGGACCAGGTCTGAGAGAAGTCTGAGTACCCCATGAGATGCTAGTGCTTCGGCCTTTAGCCTACCAGGGAGTTTTTTTTACCCTCTTGTATGTATGGGTGCGCATTGGGGACAATGGACAATTTTAAATGTGGGGTGAGGAGATTGTCTGGGTGACTTTCTATGTTTTTTTAGTTGTGTTAGATTAATGAAATAATTTATTTTTTTACAAAAATAGAAAAAATGGACTTTTTCTCGACGATGGATCTATTAGACAATTTTCTTGAGGGATTTAAGTCTAAAAAAAAAGATTTTCTTTTGTTAGGTAGTGTAGAAATTTTCCCTTGTTTTTTCTTTGTGCCCCGGTTCTTTTCCTAGGGTTTTGTTTGAACCAGGTGTAGTTAGTTTTTTTAGGAAGATGAGCCATTGTGTTGTGTTTTGAATTGAAGAAATATCTCTTGACTTTGTTATTCCTTGAGAATAGCGAGTACTTTGGTTGTGACGCTTATGCTCAGTTTTTGACTCTTGTATAAGTACCNCTGTGTATTGCATTTGATGTCTAAAACTTGCCCCGTGTGTTTTCAAAGCGAAATAGTAGTTTTGTTCAGTCTTGGAAGTGATATAGGCGTTTCTTTGTTGAGCCAGATATGTATATTTTACCCGCCTAATTGTTATGTATCGTAGTTAACCTCTTTGAGCCTGTAATTCTGTTTCTTTGGCAACCACATTACAAGCCTTACCCATTTATTTGAATTAACTATCTATTTGAACCTTTTAACCTCTCATGATCACTTGAATTGTTATGAACTGTGTAAAAGTTAAAGTGTGGGGTGGTTAGTTTGGATTTTGAGTGGAACTAATGGAATAAGGAGAAAGGCGCACTGTTTTGAAAAAGTAAGAGTCACTTGAAAAAAAATAAAAAGGAAAAAAATAGTTGTATTGTTGTGAAAAAAAAAAATTCCTTGGCAAGTGGTGACTCTTGATGTAATTGTGCTTAAAGAAGTATGGGGTAATAACATTGATGTGAAGGAGGAGTTTGGTTTGACATAAGTATGAGGTTTGAATGTTAAAGTATATGTATTAAAGTGCTTAGGGAGGTGTAGTCACTCTTATATCTAAATATATCCTACCCGTCCAGCAGCCTACATTACAACCAAATAAAGTCCTACTTGATCCTAGACTGAATGAGCTCGATTAGTAGAGTAGTACACTACGTGCAAGCCTATGGTGCATCTTTTATGGCACGTGAATTTTATTTCTGAGAGGGAGTGAATTCTTTCTATCTTAAGTTCCTATGTGTTCTTAAATTTTATTGTGTGGAACTACTCTCTTTTGTTGTGTGAGGGCACTTGATTCATGAAGGAAGGGTAATGTCAGTGACCTCTATGTTAGATTAAGTGGGTGAGCTGTGAATAATGCGTGGTACTTGTGATTCAAATCTTGAGGTGAAGATGTTACGCTTTAGTGTTAGTCTATTTTAAATATTCTTGATATGATGAGTTAGGAGAATTGCTTTAAAATGTCATGTCTATATAAAATGTAGTTTGATTGCTCAAGGATGATCAATGGTTTAAGTGTGGGGTGTTGATGATAGGCTATGATTACGTATTTTATTCGCTTATTACACTCTTCTTTACTGCACTTTAATTGAGTTTGAGCTTTAATCGCTAGTGTTTTGCACTAACTGTGTGTTTTATGCCTTGTAGGAGTTATTCCGAGCTATATAGATGTTATGGAATGAATTTAAGTGATTTGGAGCTTTGAAGTATGAGTAAAAACTCAAGGAATTAAGCCGGGATCGTGTTCGGGGGTCAGATAGTTGAGAACAAACGAAGACTCGAGGAGACATATTATGCACTGTCTAGTAAAATAGACATAACGTTTTTCTCCGAACTTCATTTGGGCTATATAATATATTTTTCTAAAGCTAACTCAAAGGACTACAACTTTCATGTTTTACAGTTTTCCAAATGTCAAACAAAACAAGGTCAAAAACGCGATCTAAACTGCGACTGCTGACCTGATGCGGACTAGGGCAGAATAAACCCCACTAGCGCGACCTCTAGCGCGAGATTAGCGCGGCCGCACTAGTAGCGGCATGGAAACTTGTCCTTTTTAGCGTAGGAGAAGGTATAATTATTTGGGCCAGACCCTACTTAGTATATATACATGGGAGAACGTTATTTTTGAGGGATTGAACATATTTTGGACACAAATTCGACCTAAAGAGGCAAGGAGGGCAATTGGGCATCAATCCATATATCCTTCTCTTGTGATTTTTATCATTGTTCATGAATTCTTTTGTAGTATTTATTTTATTATGAGTAGCTAACTTATCTAATCTAAGGTTTTGGTGGAACCCGTCGGGAGATGACTTTATTGTGATATTAATTTAGTTTTTGTTGGTTGTTAATCTCTATTTGTTCAACTACGTTCTTGTTGTAGTTGATTGAAGGGTCCTCAATTAGTTGTTCCTATGTAACGACTCGGTCGGTGGTTTTAAGAATTAGCGCCCCGATCCCCTATTAACCGCTTCTCCCATGTCTATTTATGTTATTGGAACTTGTCGGAGCGTTGAGTGATGAAATCAGGGGTGATTTTGGACACATAGTCCATAAATGTGGAATTTAGCTTAAGAAATCTGGCCGTAGCTAGAGCTATGTGAAGACGAATCTGGAATGGAATTTCGTCGACTCCGTTAGCTCCGTTGGGTGAATTCGGGGTTAGGATCGTGTTCGGAATGTGTTTTCGAGGTTGGTTGTAGATTTAGGCTTGAATTGGCGAAAGTTAGAATTTCGGCGATTTCGGCCGATAGGTGAAATTTTGATATTGGACTCGGAATGGAATTTCGAAAGCGACAGCAGGTCCGTAATGCCAATTGTGACCTGTGTACAAATGTTGAGGTCATTCGGATGAGTTTTGACGTGTTTCGGTATCAGATGAGAATTCTAGAAATTTCATAAGTTCTTAAGCTTGAATCTATGCATAATTGATGATTTTGATGTTATGAGATGTGTTTTTAAGGCTCGACCAAGTTTGAACAAGGTATTAGGGTCAGTCGGTAGGTTTAGTTGAGGTCCCGGGGGTCCTCGGGGTTGTTTCGGATGCCCAACGGGTGAATTTGGGACTTTGAGAGCAGCTGGACCATTCTGGTTCTACTGTCTCGCACCTGCGATGATATTTCTGCAGGTGCGGCGCCGCAGGTGTGATCCCAGTATCGCAGGTGCGAAACATCTAGGCTGGTTATACCAAAGCCGAGGGTTTGAAATTCATAACTCCAAAATCGATTGTGAGCTCGGGACTTGGCAATTTTCAGTGGGATTTGAAGAGGAGAATCATAGGTAACATTTTCTAACCTTAATCTATTTGTA